>JARQWZ010006151.1:0-59463 GCA_033150135.1 Gobio occitaniae | reverse complement strand
AAAAAAACGACGGAGGGCGGATCTCAGAACCGCTTGCGGAAAATGGAAAGGAAAAGTCTTTAATTAAAATGATATTGTAACCAATAAACAGCGGAAATATAATTTGTGAATGTGTGTGTGAATGAAGGAAGGCGTTGAGGTTTTTAATTAGTGTGGCGGAGAGCGATAGTTGCCCTTCACTGAGCCGGAGGAGCGGCTGCTGAAGAGGAAGAGGAGAAGGGAAAAAACACTTCCACTGTTTATACCAGTCCTGCTTCTTATTGTAGAGGGCACGTCCTCTAAGGGGGATCGCTTATATCTCGCCTCCAGCCCTTAGGGTGGCGCACACACACACACACACACACACACACACACACATGCTGTGATTGACGGAGGTCTGATACTACAGCTCTGTCTTTATGATCACACACTCAGGCTATAGAAACAGAAGTGTGTGAAACACCATTAGAGGTTGTGGTAACACTTCCTGCAAACACGTCTTACATAATGAATAATAATAGTGTTCTTAATGCACTAATGTATTTAAAATGCCTTAGAGGACAGCGTAACATCAGTTGTTTGTTCTCTTAAATCATTTTATCCATTAATAATCATAATTAACCCATATTAATACCAGTTAATATTCAGGATGAACAGGTTTTTAATATCCCCCTACTTTTCAAACCATATAGACTTCATATAATGTGCCACTGATATAATGTAATGTAATGTAATATAATTAATATAATTAATATAAATATAATATAATATAATATAATATAATATAATATAATTAATATAATATAATATAATATAATATAATATAATATAATATAATATAATATAATATAATATAATATAATATATATAATTAATATAATATAATATAATATAATATAATTAATATAATCTAATATAATATAATTAATATAATATAAAATAAATATAAAATATAATATAATATAATATATAATATAATATAATATAATATAATATAATATAATATAAAATATAATATAATATAATATAATATAATATAAAATAATATAATATAATATAATATAATATAATATAATATAATATAATATAAAATATAATATAATATAATATAATATAATAAAGTCAACAAATAGAAATTGATGATTTATATTTAAAATGACATTAAAACCCATATTAATACCATATTAATATAACGTACCACTGAGATAATATAATTAATATAATTTAATTAATATAATGATTAATATATACAATAAAAGAAAGTCAACAAATAGAAATTGATCATTCATATAAATGTATTAAATAAAGAATTTATTACAATTTATTTTTACTTTTATATTTACATGAACCTAGTCTTAGTTTGCCAAAAAATAAATAAAATAAGAAATAAAAAATAAAATAAAATAAAATAAAGTCAACAAATAGAATTTTAAATGATTTATATTTAAAATTACATTAAAACCCATATTAATATCATATTAATATAACGTACCACTGACATAATATAATTAATATAATATAAACAATAAAAGAAAGTCAACAAATAGAAATTGATCATTCATATAAATGCATTAAATAAAGAATTTATTACAATTTATTTTTACTTTTATATTTACATGCACCTAGATTTAGTTTGCCAAAAATAAATAAATAAAAATATAAAATAATAAAGAAATAAAATAAGTCTTGGTTCTGAACTGATAAAAGGTACACCTTGAATGCAATGCAAGTCACTTTGAATAAAAGTGTTGAATGTAAGCATCCTCTAATGATGCCAGACGCCATCGGAAAGAAAGAAGTCACAGCATAACATTTAAACCAAACTTGCTGGGTTTGTTTTCCCGGTGTCTGAGAGGGATGGTAAAAAAGGTTGTCAGTATCCATGGGAGGTGCTAATCCGTTCATTCACACAAATGAAAGCTTTCATGCACACACACAATTAGTCTTTCAATTTCTCTTTAATAAGCACCATTTCCAACAGTATCTCCAGCAACAATAGAGCCTGAAAAACAACTTTAGAGGATGACAGTTTCTTACAGTGGGGATTAAAATCAAAGACGTTTGCTCCGAATAATAACCAACAAACTTGATCTGTATTAGCAAACGTGTCAGGGCTAAAGCAGCCGTTTCTCTGTCAAAGGAGCTAATCTGCTGCTCACGGACAGAAGGGTCTTCAGTTTATGCATTTAACGCATTTTAATTTGAAATATATTATGCAACTCTAAAGTTATGCTTTTACGTTGCTTGAACTCACCAAAATAAGTTAAGCAGTTTTCAACCTTTTTTATAAGTTATACAAGTTTCAGCTAATGTCAGTTTAACGTAACTTAAGTTGAAATGACTTAACCTTCATGCTTCCCTCGGGTCATTTTGACCCGAAACTTTTTTTTAAATTGAGAGTTCATCGAAGTGGTCCAAGACCCCAGGACTTTTGTCGCACTTGAACCACGAATGCACAAAAATAATTGACTGGATTCGAGGAGTTTTGTGGTTGAAATGTAAAAAAGTAACAAATCCTTCCCTCGCGGGTCAATTTGACCCCCTTAGGAATCAATGGAGTGTGAGGAATGCTTCAGTACACATTGAAAACCCTAAAAATGCTCAAAATTCAAACAAAAAACGCTAAAACGACCAAAAAATGATTCTTTAACGTCTACATGAGTATCTGAATGCATACTGAAGAGAAACTGACTCTAGGACCCAGCGGAACAGCTCACCCGCTCCATATAGAGCTATAAGAGTCATGAAATATCATCTTATATTATTATTTTTCCACAAGAGGTCGGCAGAGACACCCGATGTTAGATTTTATGAGCTGAATTAAGAACTCACATGAAATTGTGAGTTACAGTATTTTGAATTTAAGTTGAAAGAATGTGAAGAATGAAGGTTAAACATCAAAAAAGTTGATTTATCCGCATCTCTTCACTCTTATTGTACGACAACTATTTTTCTCCAGGAATTGCACGAGAAACATCGGAAACATCACACTTTACAAAGTAAATTAGTTAACATTAGTTAATACATTAACTAACAATGAGCAATACATTTGATATTATTATATTAATAGTGTTTATTTTTATTAGTAGTATTAATGTTAGTCAATACTACTATTCATTATTAGTTTACGTTAGCTCATGTTCATTAAATAACATTAACATACAACTTTTAATTAACAAATTCACTATTGTGCCATATATCAACAATTGCTTCTCAAACAAGAATAAATGTAGGGCGGGGCTTGATTTTGTCTGTGAGGAATTGATTGGATGGTTGTGGTTTGCTATTGGTCGATCTCATGTGAGTGACAGGTGGCCCCGCCCTCGTCATCAGAGAAGAGATGAAGTTATTCTGATTCAAGATTACGAGCCACATTATTATATAATACATATTGCAATATTCCATGAGAAAATAATAACGGTCAATTTTGATATAGTAGTAATAATGAAAGTAATTTTCAAATGTTAGTTTATCTTAACTAATGTAATTAACGGATGTTAACAAATGGAATCTTATTGTAAAGTGTTACCGAAATATCTCAGACAAAGTTACTTAAAGGGGTCATAACACACACAGTTTCTGCCAGTCTCGTGTTAATCTTGAGTATCTATAGAGTAGTGTTGATCCTTCATATCTCCCAAGAGTCTTTAGTTTATTATATTTATTAAAGACAGACACACTGTACCGATTCTTTCTGAAAACAGCCGAGTCCGTGGAGGCGTGCAGTGGGCGGAGCTAAAGAGACACACACACACACACACACACACACACACACACACACACACACACACACACACACACACACACACACACACACACACACACACACACACACACACACCCTTATCCCTGGATAACTCTCCATTCTCTATATGTTGGTGTTGTTCACATATTTATATGCATTTACGCGCCAATTGCCAACAAAACACACACACACACACACACACACACACACACACACACACACGTTTGTTTTTGTGAAATGTGAGGACATTCCATAGGCGTAATGGTTTTTATACCGTACAAACCGTATTTTCTATCCCCTTACACTGCCCCTGCCCCTAAACCTAGCCCTCACAGGAGACTGTGCAGTTCACTTTCTGTGAAAAAAAACTAATTCTGTGTGATTTATAAGCATTTTGAAAAGTGAGGACATGGGGAACGTCCTCATATTTCACCCTCTTTTTGTAATACCCATGTCATACCCATGTCATTATACACATTTGTGTCCTGATATTTCACGAAAACATGCCCACACACACACACACACACACACACACACACACACACACACACACACACACACACACACACACACACACACACACACACACACACACACACATCATGGCATTATCCCTGGATAACTCTTGATTCTCTATACATTGGTGTTGTTCACATTATATGCACTTACACACCGATTGCCAACAAAACACACATTTGTTCAGTTTCACTTTTCCACTCATGAGCGGGAACAAACACACACACTTGCAGAACTCCGGAAACACAACCTGCATCCACTGTTCCCTCAACGCTGGGTTATTTGTGAAGCTGAACAAGGTGATCTTTCCCTCACACACACACACACACACACACATACACACTTCTTTAGTGACATTGTTGATCTTGTGTCTAAAAACACAACGCCAGTACTCCTGTAACCCGAACGAAGCTCGTTGATGGACGCGCTCTTGCTCTCGCTCTGGTGTGTGTGTGTGTGCTCATCCAGGAGAAGGGCCCATATAAGGAATTCCTCCCTTTATGACATCATACAGGGCCATACTCGAAAAAACTTTCCGAAACTTATACGAATCCTGAAGGAGTTCTCGTTTTTTTTAAATGTTGTCCATGTTCATCATGAGAATCAACTCTTGAACAGTGTAAATAAGTCAGAATGCAGGAAACCACATTAGACATCCCCGTTTAAATATAAACAAGATCAGTATGAGCTACAGTATGAAAGAGCAACATGAGGTGTTTCTGCTACGACGCTTCATTTCTCCGGATACCTCCATCCATCCCTCCCTCCCTCCCTCTAAGCATCGCACCACCCACCTCACTACGTTCCTCAAAGGCTTTCCTCCAGTGTCCGTTCAGTAATAGGCGTTGATAATTAGACGGAAACTGTGTGGCTGTTTGACCCGTGCTAATTAGAAAGTTAGCAGACTTGGCAGCAGAATTCATCGGCGGGATAATGAATCATAAAACGGTTCATTACGGGCGGTTCGAGGAACATTCTCAATCTCAATAAATGGCCAAGGAGGCCTGGCAGAGCCGCCAAAGCTGGACTCACACGCACGCCGCCCCATTTAGAGCCTGAGAAGTGACACACACACACACACACACACACACACGAAGACTCTGAGCAGCAGAAAGTTCCTGCGTTCATCTTGTTCTGTCTCTCACACGTCCGCTCAGAATCAGCTCTACACAATACTGGCCGGCTAAAGCTTTACTGGGTTTTAGATGTGTGACGTGTCCTCACTCGACCGGGATGTGCAGAACTTTCTGACGGGTCTCGCCTCGAGGAAAACACTTTGTTTGTGGTTCTGCTGTGATTTATTAGTGGGGTTTACTGAGGCTAACATCACTCTTACTGCTGATGCATTACATTTCAAGCAAAATTGCACACATGATTGATTCCTCATATGATTAAAGAGATCATATGATACTTAACTAGTGGTTTTATATACCTAGTGGATGATAAAATGAATGGGTTCTAGATCTAGAACACAGTAGAAACCACATTGCAACTATCTAGCAACCATCCAGTGCACCCTAGCAACTACTTAGTACACACTAGCATAAAGTGGCATAAACTGCTTACAAGCTAGTCACCTATTTTTTTCATCACTTTTTTCACAAGTCTTACAGGGATAGTTCACCCCAAAAATGACAATTATCCCATGATTTACTCTCCCTTAAGATTAAAAATGTCCTGGCTCTTCCAAGTTTTATAATGGCAGCCCAAAATGTGAAGCCCAAAAAAGTGCATTTTTGACTGCAAATATTTTTTAATATAAGTCCAGTTGTATTCGTCTGAAAGAAGAAAGTCATCTACACCTTGGATGGCTTGAGGGTGCGTAAAAAATGGGGTAATTTTAATTTTTGGGTATCCCTTTAATATTGTGGCTACGTTTATGAAACTGGACACACAGAGCACCCTAGCACAAAGAATCTAGAACAGAAATTCTCAACTCTGGCCCTCGAGATCCACTTTCCTGTAGTTTAGCTCCAACCCTGATCAAACTCACCTGCCTCTAACTTTCTTGGGCTGTGTCCGAAATCGCCCCCTATATAGGGCACTATTTGAAGGGACAGCCATTTGTAATGGTGTCCGAAACCATAGTGGACAGTATTGAGTGCACTCATTCAATCCCATAATGCACCGAGTCAACTTATGTATGCTCAATGGCTACACTCTAAAAAATGCTGGGTTAAAAATAACCCAAGTTGGGTTGAAAATGGACTAACCCAGCAATTTGGTTGTTTTAACCCAGCGATTGGGATGTTTTAAGCAAACTATTTAACCCAACCGCTTGGTTAAAATGACCCATTCACTGGGTTAAAACAACCCAATTGCTGGGTTAGTCCATTTTCAACCCAACTTGGGTTGTTTTTAACCCAGCATTTTTTAGAGTGTAGAGAATACCCATAATTCACTGTGAGAGTCACACGGCGAATGAATTTCCACACCTCGCCAGAAGATGGCGCCGCAGCTGAATCATCCATCCATCCATGTTCCAAACCGCTGGTCCAATGTGGGTACAGCGTAATATCATACATGTATAAATTCCTTTTTAATTGATTATTAAAAGGTTTGATTAAGGGTTAGACATAGTTTCCATGATAGAGCAGCTCAAACTATGCAAAAGCGGCAGCCCTTCTGGCACAGTCAGTGTCCGAATTCACTCCTTCTAGTGGACTATATTAGTGGAGTAATGTAGGGAACAGTGAATGCAGCTATAGGGGGCGATTTCAAACACTAAGACCTTGATTAGTTGAGTTGAGCTGAGCTGAGTTGAACTTTATTAGCTGGCTCAGCTGGGATTGATCAGGGTTGGAGCAAAACTCTTCAGGAAAGTGGATCTCGATCTGAGATTGATCTAGGAATTATACAGAACACCATTTGCACATTACTCGAAGGAGAGCATTGGTCAAGATTGGGAACATGTTTGACTGTATATACTGAAAAATATGGCTTTTTTTATTAATTGGATAAATGACCATACATCTTCAATCCAGCTGTCAGAAGCAGAACTAGTGTTTTCTGTGCTCAGCTGTGGTAAAACAAAGTCATAAGCATTATTCGGACAGTATTTCCATCATTGACAGGGGCTAGTCAGTGATATTTTTGCCGTTTGAATCCAGAATGTCATTGTTTTTCTCCTACCATTCACACAAAAATCCCCGACCGAATTACCTCCTGTTTTTAGACAAACACCAAGGTCGTGTGGTGATTTAATTGCCGTCCAAATCCACATCTCTGATTTTACAGGTGGAATCAATTCAAAATTCACTGCAGAGCACCGCACTGTTACGCTTCGCTGTAATTTGCTTGTATTTAAAAAATGCACACTTTTATTGCTGTAAAGTATTCTAAGGAAAAATATTTAATCACCGCTCCACCTCAGCGAACAAAAAGGAGAAAAAGAAAAAAGCATGTAAACATTTGAAATGGGCCGTTGTGGCAGCAATATATGCAATACAATTTTAAAATATGTATTATATTCCAACATTAAAGGTTTGTTATACTGTTGTCTGAGGTCAACTTATGATGTTCGTGTGGTTTTTACATTCAGAATCATCATAATGAATAAGTAATAGGCTATTTTCTGCCTTGGTTTTGAGGCTCTCTGAAGAAACGCTGGGTTTTGATGGGCGTGCCGCACTGAAGACTTGGAAGTAAACGCCCACGGCTTGGATTGGATAAGATTTGCATATTTAATGAGCTTCAGCTCCCCTCAGTACATGTGAAAAAAAACGCTCACAGGACTTGCACTGCAAAAAAAACTTTTCTTACTTAGTATTTTTGTCTTGTTATCAGTCCAAATATCTAAAAAATCTTACATTAAGAAGCATTTAGTAGACAAGCAAAAGTTGTCGTCTTGTTTTGGGGGAAAATAACTCAAAATTAAGGGAGTTTTTGCTTAAAATAAGCAAAATAATCTGCCAATGGGATAAGCAAAATAATCTTAATTCAAACAGAAAACAAGATTATTTTTCTTATCCCATTGGCAGATTATTTTGCTTATTTTAAGCAAAAACTCCCTTCATTTTGAGTTATTTTCCCCCAAAACAAGACAAAAACTTTTGCTTGTCTACTAAATGCTTCTTAATGTAAGATTTTTTTGATATATGGACTGAAAACAAGACAAAAATACTAAGTAAGAAAAGCTTTTTTTGCAGTGTGCGAAATGTCTTTATCAAACAAACACAATGATTTATCTCATCCACCCGCGACTGATTGGAATGATATTTTTTTATTACTCGGCCGGGCCGATCGGTGAATATAACCGCGACCCGTACACACACACACACACACACACTCGCGCAAGAAAGGAATGTTATTTCACTATAGCCCGTCAGCAGGCCGGTGATATGTTTTGGTAGCCCGTCTGACAAACACATAGGCCCGGGACATTGGACTTTGCGAGCTGGCGTTACAAGTCTGAGTCTGATCCCGAATGAAACAATAACAGCTTCTCCAGCCTGTGACCGCGTGCTAAGGTGTGTAATCAATAGATATCAAACCATCTGTAACAATGCAACACTAACACATTTTTTTCTCACATTAGTTTAACTCACATTAGTGTGTTGCAGCGTTCCTGTCGGATCCAATATAGAAGCACAGCATTGTGTTTTAATCTCAATAGGTCTGCAAATCTCGATCTGTGTCTTGTTTACAGTCGATTCCGCGGTGAAGCGAACAAACACACAATATCTTACACACGTGATCTGGAGCCGCATGTTTATTGCTCGACCCGTTTAGCTCCAGGAGTCGGTGGGCGGGGCTTGAGGCGGAGCTTCTGCAATCTATGACGTCAATGGTCGACATATCCTGAGATCTCTCGTTTTCTGGGCCTGGTGTCAATAAAAGCTTTTCTTTGACTAACAAGGAAGTTTTCAGCTCTGAAACTTACAGGATATTCTTATATCACGATTAACTTTTATATATCAAAGGCTCAAGGGAAAGTTGATTTCTCAATTCATCACCCCTTTAAATATTTTTGTATCATTGATATAGTATTCGTTTTTGTTAATATTCTGAATTACATTTTATTTTTATATTTTCTGTTTTCATTTTAGATAAAATGCAAGACAGAAAACAGTTTCAAATATAGCGTGTCTAGCTTCCTATTTTAAAAAAAGAGATTTTTAATAATAATTCTAATTTTTTTCCCTCTATTATTACATTTTAATTTATTCGTATTATTCCGAGCATGGACCCCAACACACACAATAATGCGACTGACCATGTGAACAGCGCCTTAACAGGTTCATGGGATCACGAAAACTCGCTCCTCCAAGGTGACTAAATCACCGTCCAAATTCATGAGTTTTATCACTGAGGTGTTGTGCAGCCACATGAGAAACAATTACCGTCCGAATAGGGCTATAGAGTTGTTTTATGATACGCAGATGCTATATAATTTACAAATATATGTTTCTGGGAAACACACAATGTTCTAATGCAAAAACAGCACCACTCGAACTCTAACCGCACCAATCCTGGACAATTAAGAGCCACAGACACTCATGAAGACGGATAATGTACAAACACACTTCAGATTACTAACCCTCTGTCCTTATATAAACCAGTGTTCATTTCCACAGCACATTTTGATTTAGTTCTAGTCATATTTTAGTCATCTGAATTCAGGTTTAGTAAAGTTTTAGGGCATTTTCACACCTACCTTGTTTGGTCTGAATCAAAATAACAGGAGTGAAACCTCCCCCTGACCACGGTCCGGATCAAACTGACGAAATTTAGTCCGACGAAAAGAGGGAGTCTCACTCCGGATCAAACTGAACAAAGGTTTGGTTCGTTTCTAGTGTGAAAGCATTTTCTGTACGGTTCAGACTTTCAGAGCATTTACAGGAAGTTCCTGTTTATGTTTAAATATTATAATGTTATTTTAAAATTTCATCTCGGCTAAATTGATTATGAAAAGGGAAAAGATGCGCGATGAAGACAGAAGGTCAGAAATTATTTTGACCACTTCATTAAGTTTTGTTTTGTAGAAAGCCTTTCTTTAAAGTCAGTTTGGTTTTGTATAAATTGTATCTTAATTTTAATCAATGTTTCATCAGCCAATTGCCTGGATTTAATAAATAAGAAGCAAATAGTCTAAAGCAGACAATAATCTTGACATGGAGGCGTCTGAGCGATCACTAGCATTGCTCTTGAACTCGTCTCATAAATAAACCCAAACTCAGCCTCACACACATGAGAAATATGTGTATAGAAAGCTTGAAATGTCCACTTTTAAAGGAACACTCCACTTTTTTTGAAAATAGGCTTATTTTACAAGTCCCCTAGAGTTAAATAGTTGAGTTTTACCGTTTTTGAATCCATTCAGCCGATCTTTGTATCTGGCGGTAGCACTTTTAGCATAGCTTAGCATACATCATTGATTCTGATCAGTCCATTAGCATCTCATTCAAAAAATGACCAAAGACACTTTAAATATTTTTCCTATTTAAAACTTGACTCTTCTACAGTTACATCGTGTGCTAAGACCAACTGAAAATGAAAAGTTGTGATTTTCTACACCGATATGGTTAGGAACTACTTTCTCATTCCTGCGTAATAGTCGCGGATCTTCGCGGCCGTACCATGGCTGCAGCGGCGCAATGATATTACAGCGCCTGAAAGTAGCCCAGCTAGGGAACTTTCAATGTGACTGGCACTAAGTTCGAGTAGTTGCAGAGAAAGTTTCAGGCTTGCAGCCGACAAATTGTGTTGTGGATTTATCTGTGTGATTAGCCATGGTTCTGTGTGTTGTAAAGGGCTGTGATAGTAAGTCGAAGGTGTAACTACCACCATGTTTCACAGAATACCAACCAATCATTGCGCCGCTGCAGCCATGGTACGGCCGCGAAGATCCGCGACTATTACGCAGGAATGAGAAAGTAGTTCCTAGCCATATAGGTGTAGAAAATCACAACTTTTCATTTTCAGTTTGTCTTAGCACACGATGTAACTGTAGAAGAGTCAAGTTTTAAATAGGAAAAATATTGAAAGTGTCTTTGGTCATTTTTTGAATGAGATGCTAATGGACTGATCAGAATCAATGATGTATGCTAAGCTATGCTAAAAGTGCTACCGCCAGATACAAAGATCGGCTGAATGGATTCAAAAACGGTAAAACTCAACTATTTAACTCTAGGGCAGTGGTTCCCAACCACGTTCCTGGAGGACCCCCAACAGTGCACATTTTGGATGTGTCCTTTGTCTGACACACCCACATCAGGTCTTGGAGTAGCTACTAATGAGCTGATGACCTGAATCAGGTGTGTTTGATTGAGGAGTGCACTGTTGGGGGTCCTCCAGGAACGTGGTTGGGAACCACTGCTCTAGGGGACTTGTAAAATGAGAATATTTTCAAAAAAAGTGGAGTGTTCCTTTAAACGAAACGAAAAGAAATAGTCCAGCAATGCGCACTGTTCACTAGTGGCAACGATATGCGTCCGTTCATTCATTCAATTCAAAGACGCTGACGTCCGTTTACAAACCAATCAATGTCCAGATGCCGCCCACATAGATGAAGACGACAGGACGCAAGTGTGTCATGTACAGATCTTTAGTGTTCTCGCATAATTGCAATGTGAAACCAAAACTAACCGAATGTATAAAATGTATCAAAACATGGACTTTGGTTCGCACCTGGGTGTGGACTTTCAGGTGTGAAAACGTCCTTAGTCGACTAAATCTACAGACCCAGTGAGACCAGGAACATTCATTAATAAATGGGGTTGATTCCATAAGCCTGGTAGAGTGATTGTACCATGGCTAAGGGGTGTTAGGCATGAAGTCAGGCAGGTAGGGTTTCAATTTTTCCTTCCTCGGTTGAATTTACTTTGCGGGACTATCTACAAACTCCACTCTCCAGTTCCCGTTTATCTAGATGTGTTCCATCCGCTGAACTCCTAACCCGCCGAGTGTCAGGTCAGGACATCTTCCGTTGCCATGGCGATGTTTAATCCCCGTTCACAGACATGGTGATTTTTTTTTTTTACCAGACTGCTAATACTGCTTTACCTTCTCATCCTCGACTGGCCTTTAAGCCAAATTAGCAGCCTGAGCTGCGGAGAGGAGGAGAGGTTATCACTCATGCCTTTATTGAACTACAATTCCCATGAGCCCACAGTCACGCCACATTAGACCTCTCAAAACCGCATTAAAATGGTCAATGCATTTCAATGCAAAGAATTAGTTGCACAACTTCTATATCCCTTAACACCACCCATACCTAAACATAACCACAATAACCTTACTTGCTATCAATGAGCAGTAATGAGGAGTTTACTGAGGGGAAACTCATAGTTAATAGTGAATATATGCTACTGTTTTATTATATTATTATATTATATAGAAAGGTCAGAAACAGGATATGTTGCAAGTCAGCTTCAAATTTTCGGGGAAGATTTTTGTCTTAATTTTGTTTTTATTTAAATATTCTTTATATCATTAAAATACAGTATTAGTTTTTGCTAATATTCTGAATTTGATTTGATTTTTATATTTTCTGTTTTCATTTTCATTTTGGTAAAGGTTTTAGTAATTTTGTTTTGTCATTTGTGTTCTGTTTTTTTTCTTTTCAATATATATCTACATAGTTTTTGGTTTCAGTTTATTTAGTTTGAGTTATCTGAGTACTTTAATTGAAACTAAACGAAAATGAGAAATTATGTCTTGGCAAGTAGCGGAAAAAAAATTAATAATTTTTTTTTTTTAAATAATGTTTATTTTACTTAAGTAATGATTTATGGTTTTAGATTTAGTTTTAGTTAACTACAATACCCCTGGTAAACACTGATCAGGCATAACATTATGACCAACATGGGCACCCTGACTGCACCCATACACAACAAACTGAGATGCTCTGTGTATTCTGACACCTTTCTATCAGAACCAGCATTAACTTCTTGAGCAGTTTGAGCTCCAGTAGCTCGTCTGTTTGATCGGACCACACGGACCAGCCTTCACTCCACACGGGCATCAATGAACCTCGGCCGCCCATGACCCTGTGGCCGGTTCTCCACTGGTCCTCCATGACCCTGTGGCCGGTTCTCCACTGGTCCTCCATGACCCTGTGGCCGGTTCTCCACTGGTCCTTCATGACCCTGTGGCCGGTTCTCCACTGGTCCTTCATGACCCTGTGGCCGGTTCTCCACTGGTCCTTCATGACCCTGTGGCCGGTTCTCCACTGGTCCTTCATGACCCTGTGGCCGGTTCTCCACTGGTCCTTCATGACCCTGTGGCCGGTTCTCCACTGGTCCTTCATGACCCTGTGGCCGGTTCTCCACTGGTCCTTCATGACCCTGTGGCCGGTTCTCCACTGGTCCTCCATGACCCTGTGGCCGGTTCTCCACTGGTCCTTCATGACCCTGTGGCCGGTTCTCCACTGGTCCTTCATGACCCTGTGGCCGGTTCTCCACTGGTCCTCCATGACCCTGTGGCCGGTTCTCCACTGGTCCTTCATGACCCTGTGGCCGGTTCTCCACTGGTCCTCCATGACCCTGTGGCCGGTTCTCCACTGGTCCTTCATGACCCTGTGGCCGGTTCTCCACTGGTCCTCCATGACCCTGTGGCCGGTTCTCCACTGGTCCTCCATGACCCTGTGGCCGGTTCTCCACTGGTCCTTCATGACCCTGTGGCCGGTTCTCCACTGGTCCTCCATGACCCTGTGGCCGGTTCTCCACTGGTCCTCCATGACCCTGTGGCCGGTTCTCCACTGGTCCTTCATGACCCTGTGGCCGGTTCTCCACTGGTCCTTCATGACCCTGTGGCCGGTTCTCCACTGGTCCTCCATGACCCTGTGGCCGGTTCTCCACTGGTCCTCCATGACCCTGTGGCTGGTTCTCCACTGGTCCTTCATGACCCTGTGGCCGGTTCTCCACTGGTCCTTCATGACCATGTGGCCGGTTCTGCACTGGTCCTCCATGACCCTGTGGCCGGTTCTCCACTGGTCCTCCATGACCCTGTGGCCGGTTCTCCACTGGTCCTATAAAAGCATGTGTTTAGACGACCATTAGGCCATGGCTCCAATGTGTTTTACTTCCATTTTATTTCTATTTATAGCAAATACTCAACTAGAACACATATATTAAATTATATCCTGTTCACAAGTGCACCAATCCTCCTCACATATGCCGTATCATTGTTTTTTGTCAAAGAAACATCAATGTTATGCGTCAAACAGACCCTGATATTCGCTATACAGAGAGCCTCTATACACTGACATGATGGTTATGTATTACAGCAGAGCAAAAGTAACAACGTCCAAATGTTTGATCACACTCTGCCAGCATTCATCTCCCAGCAATCATCCATTACCCATAAGCCTATACAACATCCACAGACAGATGAAGGAGGCGCTCAGGATGTCCAACAAACATCCGTCCTAGTCAACACACTAACAAATCACTGAGCGACGCAGAAACACTTTCTAAACACCAAAAGAGCAAACATTTTTTATCCTAAAGCTGTACTCGTTTATTTATACTATGTGTAGTTTAAAATGCGTCCCTTTAAGAGCATTCGAAGGAGCGCTCAAAGAACTCCCAGGAGATGTTATCAGAGATACAAGACTGTGATTCAGTTGGGAAATCCTCCACAGATGTCAGACGGACAGATATCACAAACCACACACACAAACCGCTGGATATTTTCAGACACGTGGCTTAAAATGAGAATTTGAAAGCCATGTTTCTAGCATCTGTAAAACTGCATTCTTCCATCTTAAAAATATATCTAAATTATGATATATGCTCTCAATGCCATGCGTAAAAGTTAGTTCATGCATTCATGGGCTCAAGGCTAGATTACTGTAATGCCATATCATCTATCCATCATAAAAGTGCATCTATCCATCATAAAAGTGCATCCATCCATCATAAAAGGGCATCTATCCATCATAAAAGTGCATCTATCCATCATAAAATAGCATCTATCCATCATAAAAGTGCATCTATCCATCATAAAAGTGCATCTATCCATCATAAAAGTGCATCCATCCATCATAAAAGTGCATCCATCCATCATAAAAGTGCATTTATCCATCATAAAATAGCATCTATCCATCATAAAAGTGCATCTATCCATCATAAAAGTGCATCCATCCATCATAAAAGTGCATCCATCCATCATAAAAGTGCATCTATCCTTCATAAAATAGCATCTATCCATCATAAAAGTGCATCCATCATCATAAAAGTGCATCTATCCATCATAAAAGTGCATCCATCCATCCATCCATCCATCATAAAAGTGCATCTATCCATCATAAAAGTGCATCTATCCGTCATAAAAGAGCATCTATCCATCATAAAAGTGCATCCATCCATCATAAAAGTGCATCTATCCGTCATAAAAGAGCATCAATCCATCATAAAAGAGCATCAATCCATCATAAAAGTGCATCTATCCATCATATAAGAGCATCTATCCATCATAAAAGTGCATCTATCCATCATAAAAGTGCATCTATCCATCATATAAGTGCATCTATCCATCATAAAAGTGCATCTATCCATCATATAAGAGCATCTATCCATCATAAAAGTGCATCTATCCATCATAAAAGTGCATCTATCCGTCATAAAAGAGCATCTATCCATCATAAAAGTGCATCTATCCATCATAAAAGAGCATCTATCCATCATAAAAGTGCATCTATCCGTCATAAAAGAGCATCTATCCATCATAAAAGAGCATCTATCCATCATAAAAGAGCATCTATCCATCATAAAAGAGCATCTATCCATCATAAAAGAGCATCTATCCATCCGTCATAAAAGTGCATCAGAGAAGCTACGGTGGCTGAAACAGGACAAAAGTGTTGTCGTCTGAGACAGCAGAGAGTAACTAGCGCTCTGTATAGAAGTTTGTCCCTTTAGGGCCACTGTAGAAACATGGCGGCACAAAATGGCGGCTTCACTGTAAGAGACCCGCGGTGTGTGTAGATAGAAACGGCTCATTCTAAGCTAATAAAAACATAACGCTTCATTATGTAAGGTCTTTATACTCCACTGAAAACATATGTATGTATATTATATTGCATTTCTGTCAATAGATCCTCATAAATACTACACACTGCACCTTTAACACTTTTGAAAACAGTGCTGCTTCATATTTTTGTGGAAACCGTCATCTTTGAGGATTCTTTAATGAATAAAAAGTTCAAAGGAACAGCATTTATTTGAAATAGAAGTCTTTTGTAACAAGCTCAATTTAACGCATCCTTGCTGAATAAAAGTATTTATTTCTCTTCCTGACCTCAAACTTCTGAACGCTAGTGTGTGTGTGTTTGCGGACAGCACTCACAGCCTTTGTAGATGTCAGTGGGAATCTGTACAGCCGTATACGAGTAGTTGACTTTATTCTTGAAGTTGATGTCCTCCACGAACTCCAAAGAGAGAGAGTTGGGGTTTTCCAAGAGGTTTTCTCCATCATCATCGTCCGGCTGCAACGAGAAGAACCAGAGGAACATCAGCACACACACACACACACACACACACAAGCCGAATGCATTGATTGACACACAGCAAACCTTTCCAGAAAATCATTTAGACACACACACACACACACATGCATCCATGATTAATTAGACAAACACTAATTACACAGACATGACAGGGGTAATCCTGCCTACACAACTCAAAGGTGGTGACTCTTTAGAGGAAAAGCCGTGAAACATCGCCAGTCTATTCATCCACGACACAATGCAACAGCAGGTATCAAAGTGTTCGCAAATTGCAGAAAATCAATTAGCGTCGGCGATGGCTATCACACTAGCATTGAAGTCCTTCAGGCGATTAGCCCTGTCAATAAATCACCGCAATGATTGCCAAACGACGGCGGCTCTACCCTCTACTCGAGTCCGCCACACAGGCTGATCATTAGCATTTTAATGCATCTCCAGTCAAAAATTCGCCACGAAAAAAGTCTGCCTTTGAAAGAACTTCAGTGACTGAAAGTATCGAGGCAGCATAAAAGCCATAATCACTGGATTTTAATGGTTTGTATTCATAATAATGTATGCCGAGCATAAGAATTGAGTCTATTCGTAAACTGCATGCTAATTGAATTTAGTTGGAATCATACATTATAAAGGCGCTGCTGGCCAATGGAGGTCGACGTCCGCACCTGGCGGCCATTTTGTCACAGTCAACTCGCTCACTCATAACATTGTGTTTTAATGGTGCGTGTGTTTTTTAAATAACCATAACTTGCTCAATTTTCAACCGATTTTCAACACTGCAAAAAATGCTTTTCTTACTTAGTATTTTTGTCTTGTTTTCAGTCCTTTCAAAAATCTTAAATTAAGAAGCATTTACTAGACAAGCAAAAGTTTTTGTCTTGTTTTGGGGGAAAATGACTCAAAATGAAGGGAGTTTTTGCTTAAAATAAGCAAAATAATCTGCCAATGGGGTAAGAAAAATAATCTTAATTCAAATAGAAAACAAGATTATTTTTCTTACCCCATTGGCAGATTATTTCGCTTATTTTAAGCAAAAACTCCCTTAATTTTGAGTTATTTTCCCCCAAAACAAGACAAAAATTTTTGCTTGTCTAGTAAATGATTCTTAATGTAAGATTTTTTTGATATTTGGACTGAAAACAAGACAAAAATACTAAGTAAGAAAAGCATTTTTTGCAGTGAAACGGTTTGGTTTGTTATAAACGTCAGAGATGTAGTTATGACACTGCATACTTATGAATAATTATTCATAACTTGTTCAAGCATCCAGAATTATAGCCATGTTAATAACGTTTGTAAGAAACCAAACCATTTGTAAATCCGTTAAGATTTCAGCGAGATAAGAGTATTTGTGTTCAGATCACTCGCCTTACATCAGGAGCCCGCCAGAAAGCTTGCCTGTGACAAGATGGCCGCCGGTGATGATGTTAGAGATCTAGCTTTTATTATGTATATCTATGGTTGGAATGCCCTTCTTCCATACTAGTTTTGCAGTATGTATACTACGTGCAATATTCAATTAGAATTGGTGGAGGATACATCCAGTATCCCACAATGCAATGCGCACGACTTGACATTACATTCCCAGTGTGACAAACAAACCTGAAATAAAAATCATGATGCATATCCCTTTCATTATATCAAACATACGACTGGATTAACCCTCTGGGGCTCTTCGGTCATTTCTGACTCGAATTTGTTAAAATAAAAAAAATGTTAAAAATCGTAGCTTCATCGGAATGGTCCGAAACTTGGCGACTTTATTGGTACTTGGTATATGAACGCCCAAAAAAGTCTAAGTGGTCGTAAAAAAAATATTCACACTCAGGACCTTCGGGTGAAAAATGACCCCCATAGGAAATTAATGGGAAATTGGCAAAAAATATGAAAATACAGAGTTTTTTTGTGCATACAATCTACAAATCAGCCACGATGCAGAAAAAAAGGACTCAACAGTGAAGGGGTGAATCTCTAAAACATCAAGAGTGCAAAACAGACAAAAAAAAGTCACACACACACACAAAACACAATAGGCTTTTGGAATGGCACCTGTTAATTTGTGTGTGCGTGTGTTTTTGTGTGTATATGTGTGTGAGTTTTTTTTTGTCTGTTTTGCACTCTTGATGTTTTACAGATTCACCCCTTCACTGTTGAGTCCTTTTTTCTGCATCCTGGCTGATTTGTAGATTGTATGCAGAAAAAAACTAATTTCCCATTCATTTCCTATGGGGGTCATTTTTGACCCGAAGGTCCTGAGAGTGACTATTTTTTTTACGACTACTTAGACTTTTCAAATCCTGTCCCCAATATTTTGGGGTGTTCATATATCGATTACTAATAAAGTCACGAAGTTTCGGACCATTCCGATGAAGCTACGATTTAATTTTTTTTTTCATAAAACGCAAGATCCACTATAGTGGTAAAAATCTGCTATTGCGTGATAAAAATGCTCAATGTGTCCACCGGATGGCACCGATCTCATTTAAAAAATTGCTTTCATGAGGCCTAGGCTTGACTCTAAAATAAATACAGCTTTAATACATTTTAAAAAAATTATATAAATAAATGTTTTATTATATTCAATGGGAAAAAATGGGTCATTATTATTGCATAAATATTAATTATAAATCATAAAATTATCTCAAAACACCAAAAAATAAAATAAAAAATATTATTGAACAAAAATATATTTAATTGATTTTACTCAACTCTTTTTTATCTTAATCCCGCCCTCCGGGTCATTTCTGACCCGAAGGTCATTTATGTGACCCATAAATGAAGAACCCCAGAGGGTTAAATGCAAAATAAGCAGGAATATGTTGGATTTTGTTTGTCTGTAGTCTTTTCTGCAATAATTGTCATTATTCAGTCATTTTCCACTCATTAATCTCTTTCTCTTAAATTCTTCATCTCACAATCACACTGGCCTTCATCGAGTACGGTGTACAGTAATAGAGAGGCACGGGTTAATTGGGGTTGACGTAGTAAACACTGTTTGTTTTTTATTTGTTTTCCTTAAAATTAAAAATCCAAGCCTCCTGCCAAGTGAGGACTGATTTATGGCCTGCCTTTAATTGTCTATTAAAATGCAATTATGAACTGTTGTCGGGCCGGACATGGAGACGGTGGTTTTCTGATACCCCTCAACGAGACGTGAACACGCGGACGCACGATATCCTCTTGGAAATGGGAAACCCGGGTGGCATTCCTTTCAGTTTTGCTGAAAGAACACGGATACACCCGGATCATTTCCATAATGACATCTACCAGGAGAAGCACAAACTAGCGTCTCGTTTAAAGGACACTATGTAAAATTTCCTAGAAAAATTAAAAATTTTCAGTAAAATATCCAAACACCACTAGGCCAGTGTTATATATTTTGTTCAGTCGAGTACTTACAATATCCCAAATGTTTCCAACTATTTGTAAATCGTAAGATGCTATTTTAAAGGGTTAGTTCACCAAAAAATGAATTACTTACCCTCATGTCGTTGGACACCCGTCAGACCTCCGTTCATCTTCAGACACAAATGAAGATATTTTAGTGTAAATCTGATGCTCAGAAAGGCCTCCATTGGCTCAATGGCACGGTTCACTCTCAAGACCCTTAAAAGGCACTAAAGACGTCGTTACAAAGTCCATCTCACTACAGCAGTTCTACAATAACTTTATGAAGTGACGAGAATAGTTTTTGTGCGCAAAAAAACCCTAAATAACGACTTATATAGTGATGACGATTTCAAAACACGGCCTCATGAAGCTTCGAAGCGTTATGAATCAGTGAGTCGATTCATGATTCGGATCGCGTGTCAAACCACCAAACTGCTGAAATTCGGCGATTCAAACCGCTGATTCGACTCACTGATTCATAACGCTTCGAAGCTTCATGATGCCGTGTTTTGAAATCGGCATCACTATATAAGTCGTTATTTAGGGTTTTTTTGCGCACAAAAACTATTGTCGCCGATTCATTAAGTTATTGTAGAACCACTGTAGTGAGATGGACTTTGTAACGACGTCTTTAGTGCCTTTTAAGGGTCTTGAGAGTGTAAAGTGCCATTGAGCCAATGGAGGCCTTTCAGAGCCATCAGATTTACACTAAAATATATTCATTTGTGTCTGAAGATGAACGGAGGTCTGACAGGTGTCGAACGACATGAGGGTCAGTCATTAATGACAGAATTTTCATTTTTGGGTGAACTAACCCTTTAATCACATCCATCAACATGATTTCTGCCCGAGTCCTGTCCCGATTCTTTCCCACCGGCTTTGAGCTGAAGACATGTCCCAAGATTCTGCGCTCAAACGTGCCGTCATCAAACTACGCCTTTGTTTTGAAAAGACGACCTCTAGTGGACGGAAAACTTACATAGTGCACCTTTAAGACATGCTTTTTTTTTGGGCGGTAAATAATGGCCGCAAACGTAAACTGACGAGTGCAAACCTTAGTAAATCATTTTGCATGATTCATTGAAATACTCTCCTCCCATAAATTCTGTGTCTGACAGGGAAACTCCTACAAATGCATATGCAATAAGATCAGCCGCAAAAATAACCCTGTCACGCCTTTTCAGCGCTAATTTCTCTCTGAGTGTCTTTAGTAAATCCTGACCTTTAGCGCAAAAAAAGAGGGTTTGCTCTGGCGCAAGCTGTTAGTAAATCTGACCCTTATTTTTTAAATATTGATACTAGGGCTGCATGATTTGGGGAAAATAATCTAATTGCGATTATTCTGGTTAAAATTGCAATTGCGATTTAAAAATGCGATTATTATTATTTTTTTATTTTTACTATTGAAAAGTGTGTATATAACATTTTGTGTTTATATATTAATATGGCTAATAATAATTATTATGATTATTATTATTATTGCTAAATAAAAATAAGAAATATTACTATTACAATAACATTTTCATTATTAAACATTTAAAATAGTATTTAAGAATAAATATAACAGTATAATAATAATAATAATATTTATATTTTACAGAAAACTTTTTACAAAAAAAATGATGGGTTACCTGTTAGTATGCAGACAGCCTATGACTAAAAATCAGTAGAAAGGTCTAAGGATTTATTATAAAAAAATATATATTATTATAAAAATCTGTGCTTTTTATCTGTGATATCAATTTCCTAAAGTCTATGTCTTTAATATGAAATATGAGCCTCTTATGCATCCACTGTGGGGATCAAAACTCCTGTACATTGAAGAAAAACAAATGGATTGTCATATACATTTATTTAGAAGTATTATTTTTCTTATTTTCTACCCAAAAGTTTCATTCATACTGGAGGCCAGAGGGCGCCCTCGAGCAGAAACTCCACAGACGCCTCAGAGAAGTAATCGTTTGTGTTCAGGAAATCCCTAATGTGAAGCTCTGTAGCTGAATAAAGAGAAGATAGAAACGCTTTGACTGATTAAACATGAAGATAAAACTTCTGTGATATGGTGTATTGAGTTCTTCTCGGGTATTTTCATAATAATAAAGTATTCAGTGCTGATTGACGTTCTGTGATAAGAAGCCACATCAGCTCGACTGACGATATGAAGTGAGTTAAAACCTGTTATTAAACGTTGTATTTTGTTGAACAGGTTTATGAACGCTTCACATTACTAGTTTGTGAAGATGTTTGACCCGTGTTGCTTTTTCAAACGCACGTTATAAGCGACTCAAACTCGCAGTCTTTCAGACGGAGCAGCGTTTACTGATCTCAGAGCCGCTCTTCACTCGGGGCATTTATTTATTTCATTAAAATCGCAGCCTTTGAGCTTTCATAATCGCACACAACCCAAATCGCGATTGCGGATCAATTTCGATTAATTTTGCAGCCCTAATTGATACTCTGCAGAGAAACTACCGAATATTAGACAATGTTTTTACAATCTGAAAAATGGGTTTGTCTTTTATTCAGGGTCTAGACTTTTACATGTCAATAAAACACACGCAACAATAAGGTTGTTTTAACCCAGTGAATGGGTCGTTTTAACCCAGCGGTTGGGTTAAATGTTTGCTTAAAACAACCCAATTGCTGGGTTAGTCCATTTTCAACACAACTTGGGTTGTTTTTAACCCAGCATTTTTTAGAGTGTTGTATTTGTTTCTATACTATGGAAGTCAGACTGTAATTGTCTGGTTATTATTCAAAAGATCGGCTTTTGTGTTCAGCAGAAGAAAGAAACTCGTACACTCTAAAAAATGCTGGGTTAAACATAACCCAAGTTGGATTGAAAATGGACTAACCCAGCAATTGGGTTGTTTTAACCCAGCAATTGGATTGTCTTAACCCAGCGATTGGTTGTTTTAAGCAAACATTTAACCCAACCGCTGGGTTAAAAAAACAAATGCTGGGTTAGTCCATTTTCAACCCAACTTGGGTTGTTTTTAACCCAGTATTTTTTAGAGTGTTGTATTTGTTTCTATACTATGGAAGTCAGACTGTAATTGTCTGGTTATTCTTCAAAAGATCGGCTTTTGTGTTCAGCAGAAGAAAGAAACTCGTACACTGTAAAAAATGCTGGGTTAAACATAACCCAAGTTGGGTTGAAAATTGACTAACCCAGCAATTGGGTTGTTTTAACCCAGCGATTGAGTTGTTTTAACCCAGCAATTGGGTTGTCTTAACCCAGCGATTGGGTTGTTTTAAGCAAACTTTTAACCCAACCGCTGGGTTAGTCCATTTTCAACCCAACTTGGGTTATTTTTAACCCAGCATATTTTAGAGTGTACCGGTTTGGAACAACTTGAGGGTGAGTAAATAATGACAGAATTAAAATTTTTGGGTGAACTATCCCCTTAACTTTTGGCTAGATGATAAAAATGGAGGCTTGATATTACGGCATTGCGGTTCTTTAGTCACACAGGAAATGTAAGGTCAAGTCGAGGACATTGCATTGTGGGATACAGTATTCTGCTCAGTGTGCTCTCGTTGTGCACTGCATATTTTGACAAATGTAGAAGGTCATGTTGCTTCTCCATGCATAGACAACATCTTAATACTGCGTTCAACGCACATAACGTACACTGCGGAAATACCAAGAGTTGTAGGCTAGTATGCTCTTCTGAACAAAGCCAACATTAAAGTGACATTTGCAATGCATTTTTGCTTCAGTAAGGTGACATTTCTGGGTGCAACAGCATATTGAACAGAAAATAATAATACTAATATTGAGCGGGACCCAGACGGCCGCGGTTACATCAAAAGGTCCTTCAGACGTGGAGGAATTCGCAATGCTTTAATATGAAAACAAACACTGAATTTCTTTAAAACAACATTTTACATACAGATCCGTTCTGATATGATGCATAAAATCAGCCTAAACTCCTGCCGTCTGCTTGTTAAACTGAGAGATTAAACTGAAGCAATGCTATAAATGACCGCATCACCCCGATAACAAACATTTCTGGCAACACATCACCGCCACACACAATTACACCCCATTTTCTGCCCGTTTACACACGTTTCAGCCAACTGATTTGGAAAAGTTGTCTTTGAGGGGATCTCAGCTCGATGTCCTTTATTTGTTTATTCTTCCACCTGACTATCCTTCACTCGAGGGGTTTTTTACCGTCAGTCGAGCCCAGTCATAATTACCCAAGACAGCTTCTAATTAGGAGCTCAAAATCCACACAGGACGCACTGATTGGTTCATTCGCCCCGTCCATACACCACCTGTTTAACTCCATTCATTACCTCATTTGTTAATTTTATCACCCTGTTTTGAAGGTTTAATTAAAGGTTGAGAGACAAAAATGACATTTCGAGGACTCTCTCAATCACAACCTTAATACTTTTGCCTTTTAAGAGTGTGTATTTTGCATGCATGAGTGCAACATAAACCTAATAATTACTTTTATAAACATAGACAACAGCCTCATTTGATTTTCTAAACCCTGCTCAAACAGCAGATCTTCTTACTATTTGAAGAGGCCATATTAAGTCTTGATTTAGTTTTTGAACTCTAATAGAATAGGTTTCATGCTTTCAAACATTATTTTTCACATTGTTGCGGCTCCTCTCTTCCCAGTCTGTCAGTAACGCTCGGTTTAGTTCCTGCCTCTATGAAGCCCCTCCTTCTGAGAAGCACACAGTGCTCTGATTGGTCGGCTGGAGCAGTGTGTTGTGATTGTTCAACCATTTAGGGCTTGTTTGGCAAATGTCCCGCCCCTTACCATAACCGCCAACTAACTAACTCAACCAGGCCCCGCCCCCTTTTTATTTAAATGAGGAATATTGTGACGTGTTTGTCACTTTGTGCTTTGTAACTTTGCAGGGCTCTTTCATGCCCAAACAGCAACATTACACACTAAAGAAAGTTGTTGACACACTTTAAAATCTAATTAGTTAGACTTACTTAAATAAACATGCAAACCAATTGCCTTAAAAAAACAAGTGAAATAGGAATAGTATGTTGTACTGACAAAAGCTTAGTTAGTATAGTTCACTTACACAAGAGTTCTAGTAACTAAAGGAGTTCTTTATCATTTACTTTAGATTTACTCTTGACTTAAGCTACCATTGTTGTGTTTTAACTATAGTTAATTATTCAGTCAGAAGCTAGGTCAACTTTTAAAAGCAACCTATTTATTACTTATCTTCCTTTGAAACCAAATAACTGATTTATTGTTGCATCACTGCATCAATCGGAAGAGAATTACAATAATATGAATGTTCAAAGTGCCCAACCAAAGGGAACACTGATCACCATCATGGTGAGTTTTTTTTTTTTGCTTGACAAAATGGCACTCAAACCAATCAATTAATCCTAACTTGGGTTTTCTGAGAAAACAAGGAATAGTATGTGAATAGTACAGATTACTAGAGTTTTACAATTGAGTTAAGACATTAAGTAAAGTTAACTAAAGAGTGCTAGAATCACTGTTGGATTTTACAGTGGAGCACTAGTATGTGAAACATACGGTGGCCCAGTAGTGCACAACAAAACCAAATTTAAAAAGCAAACATAAGGTCACAAACACAACGAAATTAAGCCACAACACAACGAAATCAAGCCACAATACAACAAAATCAAGCCACAACACAACGAAATCAAGCCACAAAACAACGATCAAGCCACAATACAAAAAAATCAAGCCACAGTACAACAAAATCAAGCCACAACACAACGAAATCAAGCCACAAAACAACGAAATCAAGCCACAAAACAACGATCAAGCCACAATACAACGGAATCAAGCCACAACACAACGAAATCAAGCCACAAAACAACGATCAAGCCACAATACAACGATCAAGCCACAACACAACGAAATCAAGCCACAAAACAATGATCAAGCCACAATACAACGGAATCAAGCCACAACACAACGAAATCAAGCCACAAAACAACGATCAAGCCACAATACAACGATCAAGCCACAACACAACGAAATCAAGCCACAAAACAATGATCAAGCCACAATACAACGGAATCAAGCCACAACACAACAGAATCAAGCCACAACACAACGATCAAGCCACAACACAACGATCAAGCCACAATACAATGGAATCAAGCCACAACACAACAAAATCAAGCCACAACACAACGAAATCAAGCCACAACTAGGGCTGGGCAATTTTATCGATTCTGCGATATAAATCGATATTTTTTCTCCCAAGAAAGTATCGATTTTTTAAGCCGCGAGTATCGATACATAAGTCCCATTCAAATCCCCGTGTTTACCTCCATTTGCGTTGTAGGAAGAGCGATTTGGTCAGCCAGCCGCTAGTATCGCTGTAGAGCAGGTTACCCGTACTACTAACTTCACACCATAGACCGTAAAAAAATATGGACGACGCGACTTCATTGACTTCCGCTGACCAAAGTTGAAGCTTTCATAGGCCCGCTCACGGCGCTGACATCTTGGGACAGAGTCTGCGCAGTAGCGATCTCGGGACCGGAGTTGCGCAGTAGAGAACAGGAAGTAGAGGCGCGATTATCAAAAGCCCGCCCACACTCTCGCAGATGCAGAACAATTAATTATGTTGGTGTGAAATAAACAGTTATGGAAATGTAGAAATTAAAGCTAAAGCTCCAATCTCCTCCCAAAAATCCAGAAAAAAGTCCGTTAGTGCCTCAGTGACAACTTCACTCAGAGAAGCCGTCAATCTCAGCTGTCAATCATGACGTCACACCCCCCGTTTTTATAGCATCAAATAACTCACTAAAACTAAACTTATTTAAAAAACGAACACTTGAAATGAAATTATTGTAATAAAAACTGCCTAAAATGACCATCTTTAGGAAACAATTATTTGAAGTGTAATTAAATTGTTTAGTGTGTCTCGCGCCCATTCAAATACATGGAGAGGCGGGGTTTAGGAGCTGTACTGGGACCGGCCACCGGGGGGCGATCGAGGCGCGAAAGCTTCAGTTTCTGACTGGAGCACTACAGGCTTGCTTCACACAGACGCCGACGTCTACCCATAGTTGCCATGTCCGCGTATAACACGCGACTTTGGGCTTCTTTTTGTGGCAAGTCGCGTTAAAAAATCACGAGTCGCGGGTTGCGTTTTTTTGGGCTTATTTTAAAAAATGTGGTTGCTTGTTAGGAAAATATAATAAGCAACTTCGTTTCTTTACATTTATGGTCGCTGTTTTGTCCAATACATTGACTGACACTGTCTTCTCACAGCTAATAGCCATTCAGTGCAACGATAAGTGCTGTCCGTCCTTTTATATCCCGCCTCCTTCTCCCCCTCATTGAAGAAAAATCGCGTTCAACGTGCAGGCATGTGACGTTATAAATGCACGTATAGTCAGTAGACATAAATAGACGTATACATTTTTACAAACAGTAGCACAAGCAGAGATGGAGAGGAAAGAGGGAGGAGAGGCACCTAATTTAATTAAAAAAATATTTTTGTGTATGTAATGTATTTAAAATTACAGGCTTTTATAAAAAAACAAGTCTATTAATAATAACAGTAGGTATGGTTCGAATTTATTTTATTTTAAATATGTGGCTATATTGCAGCGCTCTAGTGCTTGTGTCCCAATGTGCACACTATCCATCCTAAATAGTGTGACATTAGTAATTTTCTGTACTATTTAGGGCAGATAGTGTGCACAATGAGATGCAGGGCTTGTCTTTTTCACGGTTTGCAGTGTGCGTGTTCACTACTTACTGCCCCTAATATGTGTGCACTAACTCCGACTATGGGTTACCATAATTGGCCTCCATGTCACTCTTCACTCTCCAAACCTCTTCTGTTCACAGCTGATCGGAGGATATTGTGTGTCCTTTATTGGAATTTGATGATTTTTATAAAATCACATCTGTTTTTGCTTTTCAAACTCTGAGAGGTTTCAGTTTAATATGTTGCAGGCTCATTTATTGATAAAAAAATGATTTATTATAAATAATATTGATGATAATAAATAATATAATAATATTGGGCTTGTTTTTGAAGCTGCGGTTGCTTATTTGTCTCGCGAGAGTTGGCAACACTGCGTCTACCTCTTCTTGTTTACGGAGTCAGAGCGAGGAGATTAAAAAAAAATGGCGGCGAATATAAATCCAGCGCCTTCATGCTTAAAAGCAGATGTGTGGGAGCACTTTGGGTTTAAAAAGAAGAAGGAAAGCGACGACTTAGACTCAGGGGTCAACAACATGAGTCGCCCGCAAGGACCACACGAGTTGCCCGCGGGTCTGTTCTAAAAAAAGCTCACCATAGCAGCTGCGTTCAGTCGCTTCCGTGTTAATTTAAGCGCAGGGCTCCAGACTGAAGCCGAATATATACTAGTGTCTGTAAATAATAAACTGCGAAATTACTCCTGCATGTTCTGCGTCTGTGTGGGTGACGAGCGCGCGCGCACTCGCTCTTGTAGTCTCTGCCGACACGAACGCATTAACCTTCACTTCATGAGAATTTACCGTTTCATTTGAGAAAACTGGGTGCGTCTCATTCTGCTCCTGGTTCAGAAGTCAGGGCACTGATCAGGACATGAGTCAATGGGCTGATCCCTGATCTGAGCCCTAACTGAACTAGGGAGCTGAATGAGAATGAGACGCTCACCCACTGTCATATCATGAACACAGACACTGGTAATCACGGCAACCCGTCAAAATAAAAGTTCGGTTTAACGTGAAGAGATTGACTACAGATTGTAGCCTACAGTAAATTTAGCTACGTATCTATGTAATAATAATACGTCTCTACTAATAATAATAATTATGAAATAAATAATACTAATTATATAATTATTAATGGTTGCTTATTTTTCACTTGATCTTTCATTTATAAACAATGTTTACTTTTAAACAGCATACAGCCTTTACATGTTTATGTATTATTTACTTATGATTATCATCATATATAATAAAACATTTATTTAAAAAAAAAAAAATAGTGGTATTGTACCGACTACTGGAACTACTACTATACTCTTTCAGGTGTAAAACAGTTTGGATAGTTGTTAATATGAGAATTATGATGCATTATTTAAGAGTTTTAAGTAGTATAAAACATGAGTAGCTCTCTTTGACTTTCTTTTTTAAAAAGTAGCTCTCAAATGAAAAAAGGTTGGAGACCCTTGACTTAGACAAAGCATCGCGGTTTGCAAGCTGTGTGACAAACGTGAAATACTCTGGAACCAACAAGTGTCAGTGTCAAGCTAAAAAAGCTGTCAAAGAAATTGTTCAGAACAGGCCACTTGCTGCTACTTTTAAAACTTCATTGTTAATTGCAATACTGCACTTTATTACTTTTCAAAGGCTTGTAAGCTACCGTTTGCACTGTTTCAATAAATGGAACTAATTTTCTCAACACATCTTTGATTCATTTTGTCCAGCATTTGCAAGCTGTAGACTCTCTGTCCCGTCAGAGACATACATTGTGTAATTGATGATTTTAGTTTTCAGTTCAGTTAATTCAATCCAAGTAAATGAAACACTCACAAGATGTCACCAAAATCACTCTGTCCCCTTTAAATCTTTCAGAAAATGATGTAAGTGTATCGAATTATATCGAATCGTATCGTTGGCTGAATATCGTGATATATATCGTATCGTGAGCTGAATATCGTGTATCGTATCGTATCGTGAGATTAGTGTATCGCTACAGCCCTAGCCACGACACAACGATCAAGCCACAATACAACGAAATCAAGCCACAATACAACGAAATCAAGCCACAACACAACGATCAAGCCACAATACAACGAAATCAAGCCACAACACAACGATCAAGCCACAATACAACAAAATCAAGCCCCAACACAACGATCAAGCCATAACACAACAAAATCAAGCCATAATACAACGAAATCAAGCCACAACACAACGAAATCAAGCCACAACACAACTAAATCAAGCCACAACATAACGAAATCAAGCCACAACACAACGAAATCAAGCCACAACACAACTAAATCAAGCCACAACATAACGACATCAAGCCACAACACAACAAAATCAAGCCCCAACACAACGATCAAGCCATAACACAACAAAATCAAGCCATAATACAACGAAATCAAGCCACAACACAACGAAATCAAGCCACAACAACAAAAAAGCCACAACACAATGAAATCAAGTCACAACAAAACGAAATCAAGCCACAACACAACGAAATCAAGCCACAATACAACAAAAAAGCCACAACACAATGAAATCAAGTCACAACACAACAAAATCAAGCCCCAACACAACGATCAAGCCATAACACAACAAAATCAAGCCATAATACAACGAAATCAAGCCACAACACAACAAAATCAAGCCACAACAACAAAAAAGCCACAACACAATGAAATCAAGTCACAACAAAACGAAATCAAGCCACAACACAACGAAATCAAGCCACAATACAACAAAATCAAGCCACAACACAATGAAATCAAGCCACAACACAATGAAATCAAGCCACAACACAATGAAATCAAGCCACAACACAACGGTCAAGTCACAACACAACGAAATAAAGCCACAACACAACGAAAATGCCACAACACAACGAAAACAAGCCACAACACAACGAAAACAAGCCACAACACAACGAAATAAAGCCACAACACAACGAAAATGCCACAACACAACGAAAACAAGCCACAACACAACGAAATCAAGCCACAACACAAACAAATTCAAGCCACAACACAATGAAAGAGCCACAACACAACGCTCCCGACCAGGCGACCACTAGGGGGCTTTCGGAGCACAGTAAAGTTAGTTTTCCTTGCCACTGTTCTATAGAGCCGGCGAGTCTTACAAAGATATCAATACCAATTTTAACAGTATGTAACCATTGTATATCGACATGAAATATTAATTCAAAACCACATACATGCATTACAGCTTTGACCAGATACCTTGGTGTATGACACCTAAGGGAACGTGGTTGAAACTTATAATTTGTATTAATTAAAACATTTTAAAACAAATTTTCATTGAATTTTCAATGTTCAAATTCTAAAGCTTGATTGTATTGGTAATAATAATTACAAATTAATACAATGCAATACACATTTTAAGTTTCAACCACATGGTGGAATTGGAAGATGAAGCCATTGAACCATCTGGATGATGATTATTTGCTATGAATTTTTAATTTGACAATTTATTTTCTTTAGTTTTGAGTACTTTTAGATATTTGTTGGTACAGACGGTTACGTTACTTTTGCGTTACTTTTTCTCACCTGGGCTGGGCTTGTTTTTGTTTATAACAAAAAAGTGATATTTTTGTGCAACGGTAAATTCATACCAAAATTGAAATAATAAGCCCCAGGCTGAGGTAAAACTGCACATTCCCTCATGAACAGTAAAGGGCGCAGCTCTGGATAATAGTAGAATAGGACGCAGGAGAAAAAAGTTTTACCAATAAAAAAAAAAAAATCTAGTAATTTTCATCATCAAAGGTCAGCAGCAAGACATTGGTAAATTAAATATAAAGGTAGATTATGCATAAAAATAGTTGTTTTATTTAACATTTAATTATTGGAGGTTTGCATAGTACTATAAAAATATATATATTTTTTTTGCATTACCAGCTGTCCATACATTGATTAGTGTTTCTGGAGATGTGCAGGTGTGTTTCTGCGGTTGAGCGTATGAAGGAATCAAGCACTTTCTGACCCTGTTTCTCTCGGGCCGGTTGGGAGCGAGGTTGGGGTCATGAGGGTCTCAGGTGGGTCTCCGTCCCCTTGGCCCCTTTAACGATGAGCGATGTCTTCCAATTAGAGACGGTGACAGCCCTAAAGTGCTGAATCATTAATCACACGCCTGCCGCGCTTCTACCGCACAAAATCGCTCTCTGATTTATGACTTCTTGGGCTTTATACTTTTCCTTCTCTCTCTCTTATTGTACCTCCATTCCTCCTCCACTCATCCGGCCTGATATTACAGTGTGAAATCAATCATCGAGCTGAAGAGAGTCGCTGTGACCTTTCACTTATACAATGAAAGGGTTCTCACCGAGTATATGGCACATAAAAACACACAGTGACATGTATATTTGTGTCCCGTTGCTCTATTATAACTCAGGAGACCTTCTCTAACTCTTACTCAGACACACAAACAAAAACGAACAGTTTTCATTTGAAACAGCACAAAACAAATAAAAATATCTGTCACTTACAACATCCGAGTCGGCTTTGGAGTCATAGTACTGGATGTCGTTTTCCTAAAATAAAACAAAACAGAAATATTAATCACGTAAACATCCTGCTTTGAGGACCATTAAATAGCCTTCCAGTCTTGTCGGTTCCCATGCTTTCTCTATTGTGGTTTCTTTGCGAAAGCGAAACCAAAAAAAAAGTGATCCTTATCGGCTCATTATTTCCTAAGAAAATGAAGCAATAATGAAATTACAAGCCTGTCCTGAGGGCGCTGTCATGAGAGCGTAATTGTCATTTGTTTTGAAGCTGTCTGTTGTGGTTTTGTATTTGCTGTCACATGCATGTCTTTTTTGTTTGCTGAATTAGGGATTTGCTGCTGGCATCTGCTCACGACGCATGAAGATTGTGCCTTGATCGAGATCAAACATAACCATGAAACTTCACCTGACATTAGTTTTGACCAGATGATCACTAGAATGACACATTTGATCAAAATTACGACACTCACTCGCATAATCGATCACTCACACACACACCCCCACGCACTCACTCACTCACTCACATAATCGATCACTCTCACACACACACACACACACACACACACACACACACTCACTCATATAATCTATCACTCACACACAAACACACACTCACATAATCGATTACTCACACACAAACACCTACGCACACACACACACACACACACACACACACACACACTCACATAATCTATCACTCACACACAAACACACGCACACACACACTCACTCACTCACTCACATAATCGATCACTCACACACACTCACATTATCGATCACTCACACACAAACACCTACGCACACACACACACCCACACACACTCACATAATCGATCACTCACTCACACACGCACACACACACTCACTCACTCACTCACTCACATAATCAATCACTCACATAATCAATCACACACACACACACACACACACACTCACTCATATAATCTATCACTCACACACAAACACACACTCACATAATCGATCACTCACACACAAACACCTACGCACACACACACACACACACACACTCACATAATCTATCACTCACACACAAACACACACGCACACACACACTCACTCACTCACATAATCGATCACTCACACACACTCACATTATCGATCACACACACAAACACCTACGCACACACACACACCCACACACACTCACATAATCGATCACTCACTCACACACGCACACACACACTCACTCACTAACATAATCAATCACTCACACACACACACACACGCACACTCACTCACTCACATAATCAATCACTCACATAATCAATCACACACACACACACACACACACTCACAATCAATTTGCAATTTGTACAATTTATAACATTTAATAGATCGTTTTTATGCCACTAATAGTTATATTTCACATTAAATACTAAAATAAGTTTCCTTATAAGCCTGCCAGTGCAGTAAATTACATCTCATCATGACTAATATTGGAAACACTATAAAGTGGTGTGCTTGAATTTCTTCCAAAATATTAGAAACATCCATGACGGAACAAGCCGAAATAGACCAAAGGATGTTCCCTAGAAACAACCCGGACATAATTTGACATATTATAGAGCACAAAACCATCCAAATGTGGAGTAAATGCGAGTGTGTGTGTGGGGCTGTGATCTGAATGGATAAGCATCAGCCTGCCGTAGTGTCTCTCAGTATATGACTGATGGTTGCGTGGGACGGTTTCCACTGGTCCAGATGCCAGCGCTCACACACAGCGAGCGGTCTGATGTCTCACAGGGGCTGTGTCTGATCTCCTCCCTCTCTCCTCCTCTGCTTTATACCTCCCATTCACACAGGGGACGCCATATCAAGGGTAAAACTGGGGGGATTTCACTGCTTTCCTCTTATTTCATCTGCAGCCTGCAGTAAAGCAGAATTTCCATATGCTTGGAATACACAAAATCATGTGCATCTTATATATCTTATACATTTCTTAGAATATGAGCATTGATTTTATCATCAGCTACAATAAAGTTGATGAAAACAATGCAATTTGAAATTCGCAGAAATTCAAAAAGTCAAAAGCATTTTGAGCTTGATTTTGGCAAAATATTATTTATATATACACTCACCTAAAGGATTATTAGGAACACCTGTTCAATTTCTCATTAATGCAATTATCTAATCAACCAATCACATGGCAGTTGCTTCAATGCATTTAGGGGTGTGGTCCTGGTCAAGACAATCTCCTGAACTCCACACTGAATGTCAGAATGGGAAAGAAAGATGATTTAAGCAGTTTTGAGCGTGGCATGGTTGTTGGTGCCAGACGGGCCGGTCTGAGTATTTCACAATCTGCTCAGTTACTGGGATTTTCACGCACAACCATTTCTAGGGTTTACAAAGAATGGTGTGAAAAAGAAAAACATCCAGTATGCGGCAGTCCTGTGGGAGAAAATGCCTTGTTGATGCTAGAGGTCAGAGGAGAATGGGCCGACTGATTCAAGCTGATAGAAGAGCAACTTTGACTGAAATAACCACTCGTTACAACCGAGGTCTGCAGCAAAGCATTTGTGAAGCCACAACACACACAACCTTGAGGCGGATGGGCTACAACAGCAGAAGACCCCACCGGGTACCACTCATCTCCACTACAAATAGGAAAAAGAGGCGACAATTAACACGAGCTCACCACAATTTGACAGTTGAAGACTGGAAAAATGTTGCCTGGTCTGATGAGTCTCGATTTCTGTTGAGACATTCAGATGGTAGAGTCAGAATTTGGCGTAAACAGAATGAGAACATGGATCCATCATGCCTTGTTACCACTGTGCAGGCTGGTGGTGGTGGTGTAATGGTGTGGGGGATGTTTTCTTGGCACACTTTAGGCCCCTTAGTGCCAATTGGGCATGGTTTAAATGCCACAGCCTACCTGAGCATTGTTTCTGACCATGTCCATCCCTTTATGAGCACCATGTCCCCATCCTCTGATGGCTACTTCCAGCAGGATAATGCACCGTCACAAAGCTCGATTCATTTCAAATTGGTTTCTTGAACATGACAATGAGTTCACTGAACTAAAATGGCCCCACAGTCTCCAGATCTCAACCCAATAGAGCATCTTTGGGATGTGGTGGAACGGGAGCTTCGTGCCCTGGATGTGCATCCCACAAATCTCCATCAACTGCAAGATGCTCTCCTATCAATATGGGCCAACATTTCTAAAGAATGCTTTCAGCACCTTGTTGAATCAATGCCTCGTAGAATTAAGGCAGTTCTGAAGGCGAAAGGGGGTCAAACACAGTATTAGTGTGTGTTCATAATAATCCTTTAGGTGACTGTATATATGACACATGCAAGTGTCTGACCATATAGTCTGCATAATGCATACAGTACACTACATACTGCTTATTATTTTTTAATAAATGAAGTATGAATGCTAAATGTGTAAAGTAGTAGTATGTTATTGTTTATAGAATAACTGCTTATTGAATAGTTCAGTGACTGCAGTTATTGTCTCAGAAATAAACATGCTAATTTTACATGATTTACATTAATTGTCTTAATGTCTTAAGATTTGTTAGTGAAGAAAGAGATGTTAAAAATTGCATTTGGAAACATCACTGGAAATTAGGGATGCATATATCGGCCACCATATCGATATCGGTATTCATTTTTAAAGTTAACGTTATGGGCCCGATAAGAACATTTGGCAGATATATTAAAGGCGATTAAATAATGTATTATTTCCTTCAGCTGAGATACTTCAGATGTGCACTGTTAACCATGATGGGTTTGAATTGCTCGAAATCTGATTTAAATCACTTTAAAAATAAAAAAAAATAGTTCAGTGCAAGTCTGTCACATTGGATACATAAAATTATAATAAAACATTATTATTGTGTGTTTGGGACATGGATTTTAATGGTGAGACTTTTGGTTTTTGTAATCAGGCTCACAAAAATGATATCTAAAAATGTATATTTAGATTTATCGGCTAATATGACCCTGGACCACAAAACCAGTCTAAAGGGTCAATTTTTTAAAATTATTATTATTATTGTTTTTTCAGTTTGTAGGTTAAAAGAGCACAAACGACAGAAAACTGTGACCCAGCATGCATCAATCTCTGTTAATTATTTGTGACCCTGGACCACAAAACCAGTCATAAGGGTACATTTTTTTAAATTTAGATTTATACATCATCTGAAAGCTGAATAAATAAGCTTCGCATTGATGTATGGACAATATTTTGCCGAGATACGACTATTTGAAAATCTGGAATCTGAGGGTGCAAAAAAAATCGAAATATTGAGAAAATCTCCTTTAAAGTTGTCCAAATGAAGTCCTTAGCAATGCATATTACTACTAATAATAAATTTTTGATATATTTACGGTAGGAAATTTACAAGATATCTTCATGGAACATGATCTTAATATCCTGATGATTTTTGGCATACAAGAAAAGTTGATAATTTTGACCCATACAATGTATTGTTGGCTTGCCACAGATATACCCGAGAGACGCAGGACTGGATTTGTGCTCCAGGGTCACATATGACGGTTATCGGCTTTCAAGTTTAAAGAATTATCGGTTATCGGCCAAAAATGTTCACATCGGTGCATCCCTACTCCAAATGTAGTTTTCAAGGTTTTCGAAGCATAAAGACAAATATGACTAGTATGTTAGTATGCCATTCCAAAATAGCTTCTCCTCTCTCTCTCTCTCTCTCTCTCTCTCTCTCTCTCTCGTTCTCTACCCATGCCAGTTCTATTCCCATCTCTCTCTACAGTGCCAATCCAAACAAACCAGACGCCAACACCACAGTGACAACAACAGCGTCTGAGCTGGTCACAAGGCAGCGGTCAAAAACGCTGACAAATCTACACAACCCTGAAACTCACACAAGCATGTCGGCAAACACACACACACACACACACACACACACACACACACACACACACACACACACACACACACACACACACACACACACACACACACACACACACACACACACACACACACACACACACACACACACACACACACACACACACACACACAGCAGTGTTCTCCCGGGACACTGTTGGGAGTGGGAGATCAACAGATAGAGACAGAAATAGAGCGAGAGAAAGTTCCATTCCTTAAAATCAAAAACCCAGTCAATCGTGATGACCTCCCGTCTCTTCTGGGCCCGCCGGGTCTAAAAGCGCAGTCTAAAGCTTCCTTCCCCGAGAATCACAAATGCACAGCACAATGTCATTCCATAAAAACAGGTGCCATTTCATTGAACTTTACACATGCATACATATATATATGTATATTTATTATAACATTTATAACATTATATATTTAAATGGGTCCTTTTATGCTTTTCAACTTTATAGTTTGTGTGTAATGTTGCTGTTTGAGCGTAAAAAAACATCTACAAGGTTAAAAAGCTCAAAGGAAGATATTTGATTTAACAGAATCCACTTTCCAAGAACTACAACCAACGGCTCGTTTGGACTACAACACGTTTATAAAGTCATAATGTTTCTCATTTAAATAATCACCGCCCACAAAGGTGCAGGTTTTCTCCATCCTGTTCCCAAAACTCATTAGTTTAACCTTCCTAAGGCGGATGAACTGGTTCCAAACCAGGGGCGTTTCTAGGATTTTCATTTTAGCGGGGCTCAGCCCCCAGTGAGGATATAAAATAAAATAAAAATTGGTAAGACTTTAGTTTAGGGTCCAATTCTCACTATTAACTAGTAGCTTATTAGTATGCATATTAGGATATTGGCTGTTTATTAATACTTATATCTTATATAAAGCAAATATTAACGCATTATTCTGCATGACCATATTGTACATCCCTTAATCATACAATGTAGGCAGGTTTATAATCAATGAGATCCCAAATGTGAGGTTAGGGGGGTTTGGGGGGCATGACCCCTCGAGAAAATTTTGATTTCTATGATCTATACGTGCATTTTAAGATGTTCTGAACGCCAACGAATTAGATACCAATAGCTTGAAAACCATGTCAGTATGACTGATAAAGTTTTTCCATTTTCGTCAGTGAAGATAGTAAACATGTTTAACTGATATTTATATGTTTTATGAATCATTTACATGTTAATTTACTGAAGGCTAACAGGAAAGCTAGGTATAGCCTAACTAAATTAATTAAATTAATTCACAATATGGCTGCACACATTCATTACTAATCTTATCACCAATACAGGCTGAAAAAATCTGAGCTTTTTTATTTACTGAGAGCTACAAATGGAATTATTACATTTACAATATGCACACATTTATTACTAATATTACTTTGTTAATATTTCTTGTTTGTTAATTAAATTATAAATGACATTACATAGGCCTATTTCAAATCAAAATGACAAAAATATTTGACAAAAGTTTATTAATTTGCCTGAATATTTTTGTCATTTGTTTAATTTTTCTGACTTACAGAAGCAGCTGTCAAATATGAAATGTTTAGTTTAGCTACATATCTCGCTGCTAAAATTCACTTCTGTGTGAACATAAAGCCAATCACAGCACATTTCATATTTCTGAAGGCGGGGCTTCATCGAAACAGGAACTAAACGGCGCGTTCGGGCCAGTAAAATATGTGGAAAATAATGTTTTTTGAACATTAAGCATGAAAGAATATTCTAGTACACCCCAAAAACCAAATCAAGACTTTGTAAAAGAGCGTAATATGACCCCTTTAATTATATATTAAATGGGAGCTTCATGGAATGGGTTTCCATGGCCGAGCAGCTCATCCAAGCCTTACATCACCAAGAGCAATGCAAAGTGTGGGATGCAGTGGGGTAAAGCGCGCCGCCACTGGACTCTAGAGCAGTGAGACGTGTTCTCTGAGTGACCAATCACGCTTCTCTGTCTGACAATCCCATGGACGAGTCTGGGTTTGGCGGTTGCCAGGAGAACGGGATTGCCTGACTGCATTGTGCCAAGTGTAAAGTTTGGTGGATGGGGGATTATGGGGTGGGGTTGTTTTTCAGGGATTGGCCCCTTAGTTCCAGTGAAAGGACAAATACATTTTGCTTCAGGTGTGTACAGCCAAAAAAGTCAGGGCAGACAAACACAGCTAACCGCACTATGAATTAGATCCAGACTGGAGAAAGTCTAGCAAATATTTTATTTTATAAACTGCATTATGACAGGCCAAAAATCTGCATAATAAGACAAGGAAAAAATATTCCAAAAACACAAAAGAGTATACTGAATTTATGCTGACGTTTAGAAAAATGTCTATAGCAATGCAGCGTTGAATGTATTATTTGAGCATGTTAATAAGGCACACATTTTGTAGGATGACCCTCAAGCTGTGCAAAGGTCACACGCTCTCTGAGGGGTTTAAACGAGGGATACAGACGACAGAGAAAGAGAAGGACAAGGAGAGAAGAAGACAGAGAGGGACGAGGCAATAAGAGCTGAAGCGAGAAAAGAGAGAGGAGAGGATGGACGGCTGTGGACTATAAATAGAAGTTCTCAGCAAAGACAATCCCTCTGGCGGAGTGTGGGCGTCTCTAGTGAGCCAGTGGGCTGCAATGTGTGTGTGTGTGTGTGTGTGTGAACTGTAAACATGTGAACTGTGATCTTACAGTTGAGTAGCAGCTCAGTACAAGACATCCACCCTCACACACACCTGTACTAACATGTCAACCGCCAAACACTAATAATGGACCAGGGACAGTTTAAGGCTCTCATCCTACTATTAAAGCAAGGGTTAGGCATTCACACGCTTTTTGGACATTGCTAAACTGTACTTGTGAATATAGTAATCCATGATAAACTATTAAAATCTTTGTCTCATGGAGTTACCATCATATTTCACCCCCAAAATATAAAGAATTGAATTGACATTATTTTCATGACATATTGAATTATTATGATTTTTACTGTAACAATATCTGTAACTGTGGAAACTATGTTTTTAATGTTTGTAAAAGATTGAGTTTTAAACTCAATACAAAACATGAAGCTTTACCTTTGAACTACAGGCCTGTGTGATCTTATTTTTAAATTATATATTATATTAATTTATATTTCATGAATTATATTCTATAATATAATCAGGGGTTTTGCAAACCAGCCACTGTGGTTTTTCCAAAAGTTACTAGCCACTCAGTATTTTCACTGGCCACAATTTTGATACCATAGGGGAAAACTGCCATATTTGTAATATTATCTAATAATTTGTCATCAGGAATATTAGGCTGCTGTCACTTTAAGAGCTGACGCAAGGATCCATTACACGGTTACACATGCGTTTTCTTTCTCAACTGTTTACATTCACTTAAAACAGAACTGACTGTGTTTACGTGAATACTCGCCAACACCGGCATTTTGACATTATTTTGTGGGTATTTCACAGTTTAAGTGCAATAATCAGCGAAAAATAACTCAATCTAGTGCTGAGAGTACACTCTAAAAAATGCTGGGTTAAAAACAATCCAAGCAATTGGGTTGTTTTAACCCAGGGAAATGGGTTGTTTTAACCCAGCGGGTGGGTTAAATGTTTGCTTAAAACAACCCAATCGCTGGGTTAAAACAACCCAATTGCTTTAGCATTTTTTAGAGTGTAGGGCTGGGCGATATGGCTAAAAAAACATGTCTCTGTATTTTTTGCTTGAATGGTGATACACGGTGTATATCCCGGTATTTTCTACGTTTTTCTATTTGGATAAAAAAAAAAAATCTGTATTTATTCTAATGATAATTTATTTCACATCCTGCCCAATGATGTCCTAAAAACAATGATATTGAAGGCTATAAACTAATACAGTGAATGTAATTATGTGCAAAAAGTGTGTTAAAATCACATTACATTACATTCTAACATTGTAACATTACAATCTAAAAACAAAATTAATAATCCAATGAACTAAAAATCTCACTTGCAGAAGGTTCGTCCTCTCCTAAAAGCAAAATGGATGTATATTTGCATGACTTTCTAACATTTACAGATGGAGAATATACCTGTGAAATGCAAGTTATGCACTGAGGAAAGCACCACGTCTCAAACGCATTAAATCTATTGTATATCGATATAAACGCTATTGCCTCATTCCATATCGTTTCTAAAAAAATATATCGATATATTGTACAAACTCGATATATTGCCCGGCTGAGAGGCGGCTTTATGGCGCACTTTGAGTCTGAGCACATTAATCGATTTGACAGTACTAATATATATATATATTTAGATAAATACAGTATATACCTATTTTCTCTGTAAGGGCTGTTGAATTAATCAAGGGTTAGGGTTAGGCTAACCCTAGTGCACACCCGAGGTGGTAATGCGGTCACGACGCGAAGCGGTGTGTATTATTTTTCAATAATTTAACGACCCGTCATCAATTATTCCGCTTATAGTACAGTTACCACACCTCAAAACATTGTTCAGATGATGTTTTTCGAGACATATGTCAGGTTTTGTCTTTAAAACGCTCTTGTGTGCAGGACTAATTTCTTACGCATCCAAACCAAAGCCTCTGTTGCTAATCCCAAAACGTCATTTTAGAGCTAGTGAGTGACGTTATTACCTCGCTAGACATGTCATGTAGCTTTTAAGTTGCTAAACTATTTTACTGTTAAAATCATCAGAGCCGCACTGACACGTATCTGTGCGAGTGTGTGTCCGTGTGTGTGTGTGTGTGTTTGAGTGGGAGAGCAGAGAGAGCGGGAGAAAGGGTGTGTGCGTTTCGTACATAATTAACTTAAACATAATAATTTGTGGTTTTTATTCTAATGTTTGCTATATTTCTTTGCTGGCTCAGTGTCTTTTGCTGCTGTCAGCTTTGAAATAACTTGGCGGAGTGATACGAAACTGTGATGTGGTCAAAACCTGCTGGAACTACTTTAGCCGAGCATTTCCCTGAAATTAACTGCACACCTTAGAACATTCATCAACCAATCAGATTCAAGCATTCAACAGCCCCATAGTATAAAATATATTTTTATATTAAATTCTAATACAGACCTGAGATAAACAGACCAGGCATGGCATTAATTATATATATATTGGGTTTTATAAATATCCGCACCAGAATTCGATTCCATCCTGAAGTCGTTCCCCATGTGGGACTACATTAGATCAGAAATGATTCATCAGAATATGAATGAGGAATCACTCATATATTTGCGTACAGTGTGTTTTCCCGGGATACTCGAGTCCCTCCGGCTCCAGGGCCCATCTGTTATGACCGGTCTGTTTCTCATCTGAACTCTGATTCAACTCACTCCATCCTGATATACAAAAAATGCCTCCATTTTACTCATTTAAATTGATGGCACCCAATGAAACCGTGTCATGAACTATGTTGCATTAACTCGCTTTAATTAACTGAACACATTTTCAGTGTTTGGCTGCGTGCAAGTCTAAAATAAAGCGGAATGACAACAGTCAATAAAACAATTATCACATCTCAACATTGTCTCCGTTCATTCGGGCTACCGGCGGTCAGCTTCTCTGCTGTTGCTATAGAAACAGCCATCTTTGTTCCACAGCCGTAATAACGTTGATTTGTCCTTTCAGGAAGCACTCGCTCTCATTTCACTGTGTTTCAGCTTCTTGTCATTTCACTCGCTCTCTGATTCGACAGGTGGGTCATACAGATGTACAAATTCTGTCATCACTCATTCGCCCTCATGTTGTTCCTGTCAGAAACACAACTTTCTTTTGTTAAAGGTGACGAGCTGAAGAATACCTCGCTCCAATGTTTGGAAGTCAGACATTATTGTAAGATAATAGACGCTTGGACAGAAGAAAGAAAATCATTCAGGTTTGAAAACACATCAAGGTGAGCAAATAATGACAGAATTTACTTTCATAAACAGTTCAAGTTATGTTTTCTACCAGCAGGGGGAGATGTGTTAAGACACTTGTTATGTTCACAATAACATACTATCATACTAATTCTCATTTGCTAAAATGTGTAGTATTTGCAGTAAAACTCATCCCATGATGATCTTTTTTCTAAGGAGGTGTTTTTATTTTATCATAACAGGGTTATTATCATCAACTAGGACTATTAAAACATGTCTCTTAACTGAAATAAAGCTGAAATAAAATCTAAATAGTTAAACAAGAAATGTTGCCTTGGTATTAAACTGAAAAAAGGTTGGAAATAAATAAAACTAAAACTAAAAACGAATTAAACCTAAATAGCAATATTTAAAAAAAAAAAAACTGAATAAAATGAAAAAAAAAAGCACATTCAATTAAATTTAACATGAAAACTAAAAAAAAATACAAATAAAAGTTACTTCAAAATTAGGGCTGTCACTATTGAAAATTAGCCCATGATTTACTCTCCCTCAAGTCATCCGAGGTGTGTATGACATTCTTCTTTCAGACGAATAAAATCTGAGTTATATTGAAAAAGTCCTGGCTAATCCAAGCTTTATAATAGCAGTAATAGTTGCTCTGTTTTTGAAGTCCGTAAAAAGTGCATCTGTCCGTCAAATAACTGCTCCACGCGGCTCTGGGGTGCTAATAAAGGCCTTCTGATAACCGATGCGTTTGTGTAAGAAAAATATCCATATTTAAAAATGTATTTCATTTTTTTCTGTGGCTCTGCATCAGCCGACCCCGCGCCATCACTTCCGGCGAATAAGGTCAAAATACCTGCAAAATACCGGCGCGATCATAGATATATACATAGATTCCTCATTAGTGCCTGCGCGGTCGAATGAGGCATCTACATAAATCTTTGAACACGCCAGTATTTTGACCTTATTCGCCGGAAGTTATGGCACTGGGAATACTAGATGACATTCATCTGATAAGAGGTACAAAAAGAACATAAATACTGTTGGGTTTCTCGCAGAAACTGATGGTTTCGTGTCTTAAGACATCAATGTGTCGGCACGAGCCGCATGGGTTAATATGGATTTGTATGTCTGTGTTTTTACTCTCATTGCTCTCATAATCTAAAATATCCCCATTGACATCATTTATACGACTATCACACTGCAACGGTTGAGTTAAAAATCTTCATTTGTGTTCTACTGAAGAAACAAACACACCTACATCTTGGATGCCCTGGGGGTAAGCGGATAAACAAACATTTTGTTTTTGGGTGAACTATCCCTTTAAAACATATATAATAACAATGAGGCAATAATATTTGGTTCAAATAAAGTATCAAAAGCAAGCAACCGTATGGTTTTATAGAACATATAAGCATATTTTTAGAACATATTTTGTATTAAAATCATAGACTGTAAAAAAATATGGACATAGTGTCCGTGACGTCATTCTGGATTCTGAAAAGCAGTTTTGAAGCGTAAAGTCGGGTCGAGCTGTTCCTCTTTCCATTGATACCAAAATCTCAATTTTGAAATTTGGGTCACTGTGACTCATTTTGCTGGATCAGGTCACATATAAACCCGCAGACAGGGGCCCGCTAGCACTTTTGGGCCCTATGAAAGAATATGAGGAACCGCAACCATTCCACACCGAACCCTAACACTCAAGCCAACCTAGCCATCCAAAATCTTTATCTGCAATTTAATGATATATATTAGGGATGCAACAATACAGTTAGTCCACGGTTCAATACATACCTCGGTTTTTAACCATGGTTTTCGGTTCGGTTCTGATGGCTTGTCACATCAGTTTTTTGCTATTTTATTCTTAGGCGACAGGAACAGCAAGAGGTTAAGGAGAAAAAAGACTTTTTTATTGCAATACTCTTTCTTTATTTTGCTTAAAAGAATTGAAAACCCTTACTTAAACTTAAAACTTTACTTTTAAAAAAAAAACCTTGTACACATTCCTAGTGTATTAACATAAAATAAATATATATAAAGATTTACACTGGCAGCTCAGAGCTGTACATTAGCATTTAAGTATGAAATTGAATGAATAAATGTAAAAATAAAACACTTCATAGACTTCACTATAAAATATACATTGATTCTTATTAAAGCTACTGTATTAGTTTTTCAGTCAAGAGCAGTGAGTGATTTTCTCTTTGTCTTTTGTTGTTGTATTAACATTAAAGGGATAGTTCATTCAAAAATGAAAATTCTGTCATCGAGAAATGAATACAGGTTTGCAACAATATTAGAGTGAGTAAATAATGACATAATTTTAGAGGTGAACTGTCCCTTTAAGGACGGCGTGTTCACTATAGACTGCGCTGCTGTCAATTAAAGACACACCCGATTTTACTTTCACTTTAGACATAACCGACTGTGTTTATGTTAACCTTGTGTGTATTTGACAGTATTAGCGCAGTAAGACGACTTAGTCCAGTAATCCCGTGTTTGACAGGCGTTTAGTGTGCGCGCTCTGAAAAGCGCATGTTAAAACCGCGCACGCGAATGAGCCGGCAAGGCTTTAAAACGCATGCAAATAATGAACTTTGGTGATTGTGAATAACTCTAGTGTTCTGTGAGTATAACTCCACCACTAACCTGTGATGTGAATGTATGTCGCGTTGTTCAGTATTGGGATGGAGACAAATGATAGAATGTGTAGAAAAATAATTAATTCAATGCAAAACCGAAAAAAACGCAATTTACAAGCACGTATTGAACCATGAATACCGTACCGAACGGTTGAATATTATATTGAGAATTGTGGCATCCCAAATATATATGTAGGCTATATCTGTGTTAAATAGCACAATACCTGTTTCTCATCTCCATCACCTTATCCTGACCTGCATATTTCCCTTCTCAAAGCTCAGTCTTTGCAAACTGATTGATTCTGTCGCTCATTTGAAACTTCTATCGTAGCACAGCTGTTTTGTTTAGCTACACATCTTATCTCGCACTTTATGACTGGTAATGTCGCGCTGGGATTCGTGCTCAGCAGCTTCTGTGAACATAAAGCCTGCAGATCTTTCTGTATGTTCGGTTTACTGTATTTTATTTTGATAATGAACAGGCTGTGATGTCAAACTGGCAATGCATGAACTGACATATGTGTGTGTGGCGCCGGCGCGGTCACTTAATAACAAAACAACTTACTCTGTTATTTATGCTCATACAGAAGAGTGCATCATTCAAAACGGTAAAGTGTCTAATTATTATTTGGGTACATTACTACAAGATGTCACGCCTTTAAAAACTAAAGTAATCAACAGGATGAGCTTTACCATCTCCTTCTCCTTGAACATCTTTCTGGCTCACGCGCACAAAAATGAACCAAAACACAGAGAATACTGGACGCACGTGAGAAATATATCCATCAATAGAAACCTGATGCCTACTTTTTTAGATTATTTGCGTTAAATACATTATATAAATCACATTTACAAAAGCCAAAATGGCATTCTTTTCATTTTCAGTGGTGAAAAACGTAACCCATCGAATGGATGATCAGGAAGTGGTCGGTCGGAAATGCAGAAATAAGCCGTACTTATGTTTTATCTGTTACTTTTTGGTAGATTATACATTTATAATTTCTTTTACATTACTACTAGTACTGTTACTACTAATACAACTGATCCCTGGGGGCCCCAAAAGTGCGTGGCCCTTAGAATCGTCCTAACTTTGTATTTACTTGAATCACAGCCTCTAACCATTAGGCCACGACTTTGAATTTTATTGAATTTTACATACAGCAAATTGTTCCACATGCAGTTTTTTAAAAACATATACTAAGTAGTGTGCAGAAAACAGTACACTAGTTCTCCATTGCAAACGGTGCCACACGCAAATGATTTGGCACCTGCAACAACCCACAAATTACAAGCTGCTATATTTATCAATTAATACCTACTCAGTATCAATTAATACACAGACTCATCGTTCAAACGCTCTTTTGAATGTGGCTGTACTCGTTTCATCATCTCATCCACGCACATTCACACGAGCCTTTCATGACGCTCTCAGACACTTTGACATTTAAATTACAAACGATCTCTGTGTTATCCATGAAGACAGCTTAGAACGGAGCCCGTATCTCCTCCAGACATACACTAATTAGTTTATAATTACAGTACACACACACACACACACACACATATGCTGTACTCCACGATCTGATCTTTAAAGTACACATAGCACAGTGGGCAACACGTTTATTTATGGATTCTAATGGATATTGACAAATGGGCGGGATTTGAATTTGTCCATCACAATTTGATTGAATTGTTGATTTCAAAAGATTTTTGCCAAAGCAAGAATTAGTACTATTGTTGCTTCTGTATGTTCGGAAATGCATTATTTACTGTCAGTAAAACTTCAATATTAACCTCTCCTGGACGGTGAACTGAATGCATGTCTTTATGATGGATGGAAGCGTCCAATTCGCTGTAGACGCACAAATGGATTTAAAATGTTCAATGTCCAACTAGACCTGGTAGACACGAATTTGACGCTCTAAGGCAGGGTGTCTATCCAACCATCCATCTATGCTCAATGTGTATAACAGGTTGACTACATCCATCCATCCTCTTCCGCTTATCCGGGGCCGGGTCGCGGGGGCAACAGTCTAAGCCCAGACTTCCCTCTCCCTAGACACTTCCTCCAGCTCTTCAGGGGGAACCCTGAGGCATTCCCAGGCCAGCCGGGAGACACAATCCCTCTAGCGTGTCCTAGATCTTCCCCGGGGCGGGATGGGGCTGGAACACCTCCCTGGGAAGGCGTCCAGGAGGCGTCCGATATAGATGCCCGAGCCACCTCAGCTGGAGCAGCGGCTCTACTCTGAGCTCCTCCCGAGTGACCGAGCTTCTCACCCTATCTCTAAGGGAGCGCCCAGACACCCTGCGGAGAAAGCTCATCTCAGCTGCCTGTATCCAGGATCTTGTCCTTTCGGTTATGACCCACAGCTCATGCCCAAATGTGAGAGTAGGAACGTAGATCAACCGGTAAATCGAGAGCTTCGCCTTACAGCTCAGCTCCTTCTTTACCACGACAGAAGCAGCACCGATCCGTCTGTCAATCTCCCGTTCCTTCCTTCCCTCACTCGTGAACAAGACCCCAAGATACCTGAACTCCTCCACCTGAGGCAGGAACTCTCCAGTTTGAAGCGGGCAAGCCACCCTTTTCCGACTGAGAACCATGGCCTCGGACATGGAGGTGCTGATTCTCATCCAAGCCGCTTCGGCCGCAAACCGTCCCAGTGCATGCTGAAGGTCCTGGTTTGAGGAGGCCAACACGACAACATCATCCGCAAAAAGCAGCGATGAAATTGCGTGGTCCCCAAACCAGACACTCTCCGGCCCTTGGCTGCGCCTAGAAATTCTGTCCATAAAATTAATGAACATAAGTTGCATACACTCTAAAAAAAAAAAAAAAGTTCTACACTCACCTAAAGGATTATTAGGAACACCTGTTCAATCTCTCATTAATGCAATTATCTAATCAACCAATCACATGGCAGTTGCTTCAATGCATTTAGGGGTGTGGTCCTGGTCAAGAGAATCTCCTGAACTCCACACTGAATGTCAGAATGGGAAAGAAAGATGATTTAAGCAGTTTTGAGCGTGGCATGGTTGTTGGTGCCAGACGGGCCGGTCTGAGTATTTCACAATCTGCTCAGTTACTGGGATTTTCACACACAAACATTTCTAGGGTTTACAAAGAATGGTGTGAAAAGGGAAAAGCATCCAGTATGCGGCAGTCCTGTGGGAGAAAATGCCTTGTTGATGCTAGAGGTCAGAGGAGAATGGGCCGACTGATTCAAGCTGATAGAAGAGCAACTTTGACTGAAATAACCACTCGTTACAACCGAGGTCTGCAGCAAAGCATTTGTGAAGCCACAACACACACAACCTTGAGGCGGATGGGCTACAACAGCAGAAGACCCCACCGGGTACCACTCATCTCCACTACAAATAGGAAAAAGAGGCTACAATTTGCACGAGCTCACCAAAATTGGACAGTTGAAGACTGGAAAAATGTTGCCTGGTCTGATGAGTCTCGATTTCTGTTGAGACATTCAGATGGTAGAGTCAGAATTTGGCGTAAACAGAATGAGAACATGGATCCATCATGCCTTGTTACCACTGTGCAGGCTGGTGGTGGTGGTGTAATGGTGTGGGGGATGTTTTCTTGGCACACTTTAGGCCCCTTAGTGCCAATTGGGCATGGTTTAAATGCCACGGCCTACCTGAGCATTGTTTCTGACCATGTCCATCCCTTTATGACCACCATGTCCCCATCCTCTGATGGCTACTTCCAGCAGGATAATGCACCGTCACAAAGCTCCAATAATTTCAAATTGGTTTCTTGAACATGACAATGAGTTCACTGAACTAAAATGGCCCCCACAGTCACCAGATCTCAACCCAATAGAGCATCTTTGGGATGTGGTGGAACGGGAGCTTCGTGCCCTGGATGTGCATCCCACAAATCTCCATCAACTGCAAGATGCTCTCCTATCAATATGGGCCAACATTTCTAAAGAATGCTTTCAGCACCTTGTTGAATCAATGCCACGTAGAATTAAGGCAGTTTTGAAGGCGAAAGGGGGTCAAACACAGTATTAGTATGTGTTCATAATAATCCTTTAGGTGAGTGTATATGGCACCAAAAATGGTTCTTGGCTCGTAATCATAGGGGAACCTTTTTTAGTGCTATATAGCACCAATTTTGGTGCTTCAGTGGTTCTTCAGAGGTTCTTCACCGGTTCTTTGACTAAGGTGCTATATAGTACCTCTGAAGAACCACTGAAGAACCAAAATTGGTGCTATATAGCACTAAAAAAGGTTCCCCTATGATTACGAGCCAAGAACCATTTTTGGTGCCATATAGAACCTTTTTTTTTTTTAGAGTGTACATACGATATACATACTTATTTTACTTATACACTTTTGTATGAAAGGCACTATAGATTTTATCATAACAAAAATATTTTGTATTCAATGGAATGGCATTATAATGCATGTCAAACGCTGTATCTTTGAGTCATTCTTCATTTAAAATGGTATTATTTAAAATCATTATCCTTTTACCTATCTATTCGCCTTTCTCCTTTCTCGCCATAACCTGTTTTTCTTACACCTTATTTCCTTCTAATTTCTCTCCTTTTGTTGCTTTTCTATTGCCCATCAGATCGTTGGACCTTGAGGCAGCACAATCGCTCTGTGAATATTCCAATCCTCTGATAAGGCCAGGGAAGGCTGTCCTGTTGCATTGTGGGTAATACGGTTGACTATTGTTCTCTGAAAGGCTTCCATTGAGGAGTCTGTGTCTAGCAGCAGATAAAATCGTAACACGGCGTGGACACACTACATGATAACGACACGATTCACTGCAACACGCACACACACACACACACACACACACACACACACACACACACACACACACACACACACACACACACACACACACACACACACACACACACACACACACACACACACACACACACACACACACACACACACACACACACACCACACACACACACTTAAACTGATCTGTATAAGAGGGTTTTAATGAGCAAAGACAAACATCAAAAGTCAAAAGAGCCCACACACCAGTATCTATGATATTCTGGTCTCTAGATATGGCTCAGGCAGAAATCATAAGTCTGATTGCTTAGAAAATGTATCTTTAATGTAAATAGAACAATAATTAGGGTTATGGGTTGGGTTTGTTCATATCACTAACCCTAAATATATGATCATTGCAATAGTTAGAGGTGTCCGGTACATGTGTAAACTTATACCACACTAATCATCACAATATGATTACATTTTTACAGAAAGTATATCAAAATAACGTTTATATATATGTTAAATAACAATGTACACTCTAAAAAATGCTGGGTTAAAAACAACCCAAGTTGAGTTGAAAATGGACTAACTCAGCAGTTGGGTCGTTTTAACCCAGATGTTGGGTTAAATGTTTGCTTAAAACAACCCAATCGCTGGGTTAAAACAACCCAATCGCTGGGTTAGTCCATTTTCAACCCAACTTGGGTTGTTTTTAACCCAGCATTTTTTAGAGTGTACTAAATACCAGAATATTATCCATAACAAATGAAATAAGAAATAAAGAAATAAACAAACAAAAAAATTTATTTAGTATCTCAAATACTGACCGGTTTTATAAAAAAAGCCACTTTTCAGAACATAATGACATTTCTGATGTTCAAATCGTCTTATTTCTTCTTATTTTAATCAAAATCAATTATAAAAAATATGAATTGTAAAAAGTATTATAATTATAAAATTATGAATAAATAATAAAATTTATTTTTTTTATAAATACAATAAATCCTTAAAATATTAATTTATTTAAAAGTAATAATATAATAAAATATTATTTAAAATAATAAAAAGGTTAAAACACAGAAATTCTGGCAAATGTAACATTGCAAATGATAAAAGCTAATTTTGAAACAGTAATTAAAGTAAAGCATTAAAAAAATGGAGAAAAATGTTGGGTTAAATGTTTGCTTAAAACAACCCAATTGCATTTTTTAGAGTGTATTAAATACCAGAATATTATCCATAACAAATGAATGAAGTCTGGCATTAGTGCAAAAACAGTCAAATAACATTGAATGTATAAAACAAAACAAAAAATGAATTTAATATCTCAAATACTGACCGGTTTCATAAAAAAAGCCACTTTTCAGAACATAATGACATTTCTGATGTTCAATATCTTCTTATTTCAATCAATATCAATTATAAAAAATATGAATTGCAAAAAGTATTATAATTATTAAATTATGAATAAATAATAAAATTGCTGTAACAAATCCTTAAAATATTAATTTATTTAATAGTAATAATATAATAAAATATTATCAAAAAAATATAATTTAAAATAATAAAAAGGTGAAAAAAAAGAAAAAAATAGGTAAGGTGACAAGTCTAAAACACAGAAATTCTGGCAAATTCAACATTTCAAATGATAAAAGCTCATTTTGAAACAGTAATTAAAGTTAAGCATTAAATGTTCATATCTATTCTTTAATTGGCTTAACAGAATCACCCAAGGTCATCCTTAACCAGCATCAGTAATAAACAGATCAGTAGTTCTCTCTCCTCACTCTTTCAGAGCGTCTTGTCCTACATTCCCCCTCTTTCTACACTTATTTAAAAATGTTTCTAAATGAGCGCTTTTCCACGAGAGAGCCAAAGAGCCGCTGGCCCTCTTCAGAGCGGTCCTGAGAGCGGCCAATCAACAATCAGCGGCCGCCGCGGTAACCCTGTTATTTGCGACCCCGTAATCATTTCCATCAAAACGCAGCGATGTCCATAAAATCTGCAGACAACATCCAAATCACAGGCAACCTTTTAGAGAGGATACACATCGAGTCAAGGACGCTCAGAGAGAGAGAGAGAGAGAGACATATGGATGCATGTCAGTCCAGATGCACTATAGGCCCATTTAATACACATATGCATTGACCAGACCAGCGCATCCACGAGCCATGCGAGCACACACACACCTTACTCACCATACAAATGGCCTGTTAACGTTTCCCAGGGATATCATTTGCAATTGAAAAGTGCGATTGTGCTCAAAATGTCTGGTAAAACTGAGGGGACAAAATTGTTATCTGTCATACAAGTACAAACACATTCATGGCAGCTGCTCAAATGGCTGTCAAAACAGATTCTCTTTTGAATGCCACCCATTTTTACACCATCCACCAGTGAAAACCAGCTTTCACTACTATTAGCAGCTTACAAATCAATCCAACAGTTTCTAAAAGATACTCTAAAAGAAGAATCACCCACGGTCATATTTCCCAAACCATTCTTACCAAACACTACTAATATACACTATATTGACAAACGTTTTGGGACGCCTGTCTTTACACTCTAAAAAATGCTGGGTTAAAAATAACCCAAGTTGGGTTGAAAATGGACTAACCCAGCAATACATTTTAACCCAGCGATTGGGTTGTTGCAAACATTTAACACCAATTGCTGGGTTAGTCCATTTTCAACCCAACTTGGGTTATTTTTAACCCAGCATTTTTTAGAGTGTACATGCACATGAACTTTAATGCCATACCATTGTTAATCCGTAGGGTTTAATATGGAGTCGGCCCATCCTTTGCAGCTCTAACAGCTTCAGCTCTTCTGGGAAGGCTTTCCTCAAGGTTTAGGAGTGTGTTTATGGGGATTCTTCCAGAAGCACATTTGTGATGTTGGACGAGAAGGCCTGGCTCTCAGTCTCCGCTCTAATTCATCCCAAAGCTGTTCTATCGGGTTGAGGTCAGGACTCTGTGCAGGCCAGTCCAGTTCCTCCACACCAAACTCGCTCATCATGTCTTTATGGAGCGACGCTTTGGTCACTGGTCAGTCATGCTAGGACAGGAGCTCATCCACAAACTGTTCCCACAAAGTTGGGAGCATGAAATTGTCCAAAATGTCTTGGTGAAGCATTAAGAGTTCCTTTCACTGGAACTAAGGGGCCAACCCCTGAAAAACAACCCCACCCCATAATCCCCCCTCCACCAAACTTTACACTTGGCACAATGCAGTCAGGCAAGTCCCGTTCTCCTGGCAACCGCCAAACCCAGACTCGTCCATGGGATTGTCAGACAGAGAATTGTGATTGGTCACTCAGAGAACACGTCTCCACTGTTCTAGAGTCCATTGGCGGCGCGCTTTACCCCACTGCATCCCACGCTTTGCATTGCACTTGGTGATGTAAGGCTTGCATGAGCTGCTCGGCCATGGAAACCCTTTCCATGAAGCTCTACACACTGTTCTTGAGCTCATCTGAAGGCCACAAAAGTTTGCAGGTCTGGAGCTCTTGACTCTGCAGAAAGTTGGCGACTTCTGTGACCCTCAGCATGCGCTGACCCCGCTCTGTGATTTCACTTCATGGCTGAGTTGCTGTTGTTCCCAATCGCTTCCACTTTGTTATAACACCACTAACAGTTGAGCGTGGAATATTTAGCAGTGAGGACATTTCACGAATGGACGGTTGTTTATATGTCTGTGTGGTGTTTTTAATATGCTTTCAGACAAACCATGGCTGGGATAATATGCACAGTCTACCCAAATCCTGGTTTGAGTAACTTTTTTGTGTTATTTTTTCAGTTTGGGTAGTTTTTTTGTAACTCAGATCCTGGTTCAGACGCAAGGGTTAGGGTTAGGATACAGAATATAAATACTTATGATGTTAAAATATGTCATCAGAACTGTACACTGATTGTTTATGGACAGGTTATGGAGTCAGTCACCACATATTTCGCTACAATTACTTCTAAATGTTTCATTTTTACATCTAACATTTGTTAAACGACCTTAAATGTTGGCAATATGTATTAAAAAGTATATAAAATATGCTCTACAATATGTAAAATATGATCGAAATACGGAAAAAATGTAATTTTGGTGATCAAAGATGAGTTTTAAGGGATAAAATGTTTGATTTAAAGTTATAACTTAAAAGAAAGAGCAATCATACTTTAGAGTGATGCCTTATTAGCAAACATCAGTGTAAAATGTTCTTTTTGTAACTTAAAAAACCTGCAAAGAGTAAAGAAAACAATATAAAACGAAACATTCACAAAGATTCACACACCTGAGACTACAAAATAAGCAATGAAAGATCAATTATGTTTCATTATAAGTCAGTTTTTAGTGTGGCACAGAAGCAAGCGCGATTATTGTGTTATTTGCCTCAGCGTGAACGACAACGGATGATAAACAAAAGACAAAAGTGCGGGCTGCATGAAAAACAAATCCCAAGACTATTTTTTCCACCTGATAAACAATGTTCTCTTGCGAAAGTAGGCAAGAAAAAGCCTCAAGACTTCCTGCTTTTATGCTGAACTTTCAAACATGCATTAAATTGTTGCAGTGCTTGAATCAACGGTGCATTGACGGACTAACTAGCTGTGAAATAAACTACTGATTGTTTTCCAAATGACTTTATGCTAAAAGAAGCAGAAGATTACGACTGATCAACATGTGGTGCTTCGCTTTATCTGAACCTGTGAGAATCAAATATATGATTCAACAGCAAAATTCAATGCAAGTGTTAAAAACCTCCCCAACAAACGTGTGCCATCCACCCATTTCTATCGCTTTCAAAAGAGCTATTTTTCTCTTTTCACTTCACCTCCAATCACACACACACACACACACAGGGACAAAGAGAAACCCTTCATTGGGGTTTAGCGTGTGATGAGATGGGCTGTTGTCTTTTGGAGCGTGGCGAGGAGGATTTGGGGATCTATCGATCTGAATCTCAGCAGTATGGAGGGATCGATGGAGAGGCTTTAGACATGGGGAGAACCTCAACCCCTGATTGGGTCAGGCCTCGCGACGCCATGCGGGCGATTGCAAGCGGTCAGGGAACTTTCATCCCATTTATACAGACTGCGCAATCATTTACAATTATGTTCACGGCGGATGCTTCCTTACCAAAGCGTATCTTGAAAAAGAGCACATGTGGTGTAAGTGGCATTTACAAAAACTGGTATCAAGGGATACAAATCAAGTAATAAGGCGAGACCTCAGGCGGCAAGAAGAACGTCAAGACAAGAACGGGACGGCATTTCAGAGAACACTCGCCTCATAAAGAAGAGCTTAGAACACTCTAAAAAAATGGTGCTATATAGCACTAAAAGTGGTTCTTGGCTTGTAATCATAGGGGAACCACTTTTGGTGCTATATAGCACCATTTCTTAAAGGGGTGATGAATTGAGAAATCAACTTTCCTTTGAGCCTTTGATAAATAAAAGTTCATCGTGATATAAGAATATCCTGCAAGTTTCAGAGCTGAAAACTTCCTTGTTAGTCAAAGAAAAGCTGTTTATTGACACCAGGCCCAGAAAACGAGAGATCTCAGGATATGTCGACCATTGACGTCACAGAATGCAGAAGCTCCGCCTCAAGCCCCGCCCACCGACTCGTGGAGCTAAACGGGTCGAGCAATAAACATGCGGCTCCAGCTCACGTGCATAAGATATTGTGCGTTTGTTCGCTTCACCGCGGATTCGTTTGTAAACAAGCCACAGATCGAGATTTGCAGACCTATTGAGATTAAAACACAATGCTGAGCTTCTATATTGCATCCGACAGGAACGCTGCAACACACTAATGTGAGTAAAACATGTTTTTATATGTGTTAGTATTGCATTGTTACAGATGGTTTGATATCTATTGATTACACACCTTAGCACGCGGTCACAGGCTGGAGAAGCTGTTATTGTTTCATTCGGGATCAGACTCAGACTTGTAACGCCAGCTCGCAAAGTCCAACGTCCCGGGCCTATGTGTTTGTCAGACGGGCTACCAAAACATATCACCGGCCTGCTGACGGGCTATAGTGAAATAACATTCCTTTCTTGCGTGTGTGTGTGTGTGTGTGCGGTTCGCGGTTATATTCACCGATCGGTCCGGCTAAATAATAAAAAATATCATTCCAATCAATCGCGGGTGGATGAGATCAATCATTGTGTTTGTTTGATAAAGACATTTTGCGAGTCCTGTGAGAGTTTCTCCAGACGCTTTCAAAACAATCCCCACATGTACTGAGAGGAGCTGAAGCTCGTTAAATATGCAAATCTTATCCAATCCTAGCCGTGGGCGTTTACTTCCAAGTCTTCAGTGCGGCACGCCCATCAAAACCCAGCGTTTCTTCAGAGAGCCTCAAAACCAGGGCAGAAAATAGCCTATTACTTATTCATTATGATGTTTCTGAATGTAAAAACCACGCAAACATCATAAGTTGAGCTCAGACAACGGTATAAAAAACATAAAAAAGCCAGTTCATGACCCCTTTAACAAGTTCTGTATATGGCAGCGGTGCTATATAGCACCTCAGTCATCCCAAAGAACCGCTGAAGAACCAGGATATGGTGCTATAAAGCACTTAAAGTAGTTCCCCTATGATTACGAGCCCAAGAACCACTTTTAGTGCTATTTATTTATTTAACTCCCACACACTATCGATACTTGCAGAAGATATCAAAAACATTTTACTACAAAAGTGTCATGACCTTCATCATCAGGCATATATGAGTTTGAATATAATTTTGCATGACCTTTCTAGCCATACTAAAAATCCTCAAAACACCAGCTGATTTAAAGACATTGAGTAAAAAACGAAGAAGTGAAGAGTAAAGATCCTGCAGCATTTGAACAGATACGGATACTCTTATATTTTGTTATCTAATGCATGTTGAAGTGGACGCATAACTCTCGGACCTAGAGAGTTATTTGTGTTTCTCCTCAGACGTTTTGGTTCTAATGACCTGTAGATGTAAGAATGCACAGAAAAGTGATGTTAGAACTGAAAGTATGCTCTCTTTCTTTCTCTTTGACCTTTCTGTTTCTCCTTGACTTTGATATGAACTAGCCGCTTCTTCTTCAGCATGCAGAAGTGCGATGGCTCCCGGAGAGAAGCGTCAGAGTATTCAGAGAAGACGCGGTTTGCAGGAGTGCAGAGGAGGCTGAGAGCTAAAGCAGCCTGAGTGTTTCTACCTAGAGGAGAGACACTCCAGTAAATTACACAGACGACTCCAATCAGGACGCGAGAATTACAAAAGCTGAAGGGTCACCAAGGCAACGGCTGGAGGAGGCAGAGTGTGCTGGACTCAGAGTATGGGACGAGATGAAGAAACCCTGCATGAGCTCTCTCAGCTCTCTCTACAGCTCAGAACTGCACTGTACACTATGGATTTAATATATGCATCCTAGATGATCAAAATACAGAGCAGATAACAGTAAATATATAATAAATATAAACGGAATAAATAAATAAATAAATAAATATAGTATACAGTATATCCTCATTATTATATATACAATAATAATAATATTTATATACTAAACATGAACCAAATATAAATAAGTAAATAAATGCATATACTATATATTATCTCTATATATTATAATATATAAATAAAAATAAAACATTTATAAACTACATTTATAAAAATTTTTTTGGAATATAATAATTAAAATAAAGTAGATACATTTAAATAGATATAAATACATATATAATAATATAACAATATTTAGTGTATAAATAAAAAAAATGCAATGCAAGTGTGACAAATTAAGCAAATAAAATGAAATGTATAATAAATATAAACTAAATCTAAATAAATAATATTTATATACTAAACATGAACTAAATAAAAATAAGTAAATAAATACATATATATTATCTCTTGATTTTATTTTTCACATTTTTAGATAAAATATATAAATAAATATAAAATATAAACTACATTTATAATATATTTTTTTGGAATATAATCATTAAAATAAAGTAAATACATTTAAATAAATATAAATAAATATATAATAATATAACAATATTTAGTGTATAAATAAAAAAATGCAATGCAAGTGTGACAAATTAAGCAAATAAAATGAAATGTATAATAAATATAAACTAAATCTAAATAAATAATATTTATATACTAAACATGAACTAAATAAAAATAAGTAAATAAATACATATAATATACATTATCTCTTGATTTTATTTCTGCACATTTTTAAATAAAATGTAAAAATAAATACAAATATAAAATATAAACTAAACTTATAATAATTTTTAGATTTTAATAAACATATTGTAAGTAAAGTACATCCATCTAAATAAATATATAAAAATAAAACAATATTTAGTGTATAAATAAATAAAAATAATGCAATTTCCGATAGTGTGATAAATGAAGCAAATAAAATATACAAATGAAATATATAATAAATATAAACTAAATCTAAATATATAATATAATAATATTTATATACTAATCATGAACTAAATAAATAAATACATATAATATACATTATCTCTTGATTTTATTTGCACACATTTTAAATAAAATATATAAATATAAATAAATACAAATATTATATATAAACTAAATATATAATAACAATATTTAGAATATAATAAGCATTATATTGTAAGTAAAGTACATCCATTTAAATAAATCAAAATAAATATATAATAATATAACAATATTTAGTATATAAATAAAAAAATAATGCAATTTTTGAAAGTGTGATAAATTAAGCTAATAAAATATACAAATGAAATATGTAATAAATATAAACTAAATCTAAATATATAATATAATAATATTTATATACTAATCATGAACTAACTAAATAAATATATATAGCCTAATATATATATTATCTCTTGATTTTATTTCTGCACATTTTTAAATAAAAAGTAAAAATAAATTAAAATATAAAATATAAACTACATTTATAGTAATTTTTTGAATATAATAAACCTTTTTTTAAATAAAGTACATAC
>JARQWZ010006150.1:0-55000 GCA_033150135.1 Gobio occitaniae | reverse complement strand
GTGTGTGTGTGTGTCCAGAAATGGAATGATAGTTCCTTACGTCTGCTATAATAACACAATATTTTGCAGTCCAGCGATTCTTTATGGTAGTAAATAAATACATAGATCCGCTGAGTATAGTTTATTTATTTTCGCATTAAAACCAAAGATGTTAATCAGTGATTGCATATCAAGAAAAGGGACACATTAGGGTACATTTCGTGAATGAAGTCTCCGTAACAGCAATCGATTGCTCGAGGCCACCCGCTACTGAAAACAGCGGCCACGAGCACTGCATGATTTCACAAACGCATTCCAGCGCCAGATCGCCTTATTTAACTTTACTAATCAACTAGAGATGCTTAATTTGTATTAGATACAACAACTCAAGCTGCAAGAAAAGCCGCTCTCTCACTGCTGCTGATAATCCGACATGAATGCACACATTCTACACAACAAACTGCTTCTTCTTCGGCTGTTGTCTTGATTACACCAACATGCCCGAGGACACTGCCTTCTAGTGTCTGCATGTGGAATTGCACATTGACGCAGACAACAGCGCAGAAGTATAAATGCTCACGACGGCGTCGGCTACGCGCGTAGCCTACGGCGTACACTACGGCGTACACTCGACGCAGAAGTATAAATGGGCCTTTATGCGGAGTTAAATACAGTGTTAGTTAGAAAGTTGTGTGCCTCGGCCCCTTTAAGGGGGCGGGTCCGAACGAGAAGTGCTCGGAAAAGAGAGAACGCAGTAGCGAGCACACGAGTTAGAGGAGCGTTGTACGAAAGTGAGTTTGGCGTCTGTTAATGTTATGCCAATACTTCTGATTAAACAAAGAAATGTGAATCACCACCATTGTAACCCGGGTTTTATTAATGTCATCCACGCCGAAGAGACTGGAGTGCACAAAGTAGAAAATAAGGGTTACAAAACTAACGTGCGCATCAGACGTGGAATGACGTCATCGCGACATTAATACAGCGTTTAATTTCAAACACTTTATGCCGATAATAAACGTGCTCAACAACTGGATGCGTTCCGTGGGCAATACTCATCGGGAACAGGACGTGCGTTCAAAGTGATCTGGTTCGCAAAATGCCAGCGCAAAAACGTTAAGCCTTCTATGCTCTACGTTTGACAACGGGGATAAACAAATCTCCTTGGGGAAGCTGACACCAGCTACGTATTTGAAGAGAAGAGGATTACATGCTAAACGCTATAATTTTCAGATATTAGTAAACAAGTGTTTAAGAGAATATTATTCTGTATTCTGCGGGATATCACAGTGATGTATGATAGATGAATAGTGAAGTCTGAAGTTTGAGAGGATATGTTATTTATAAGGAATATAATTATATTTTAAAAATTAAACTTTTTTTTTTTAAAAGTCATAGCTTGTGGGGTAAAACGCCCCCCAGAGGGCATAGTTTCTCTCTATCATAATTACTATAATAACATATTTCTGTCTATCAAATCCTTTGTTTTACACTTAATGCAGTATAACTAGGTGGTAAAATCTAAATATTGGAACAAAAAAACCTCAGGTGAGCATCAGGCTAGCTTGTGTGGGATAATTATGTTTTATGGGACAATTATGTGTTATCTAAAAAGGTTAACTATGTTTGGTATATTACAATATGTTTGGAATCTTTTAATATGCTTGTGTAACCACTTACAGCAGAGGCCTATGGTGACTAAAGCCAGTCACCATATGAATTAACCAGAAGCATGCTCTGATAGCGAAAGTATTTGAAACCTTGAACTGGCAGTGGGGGAGCGGCTATGCTTTGTATGATTTTGTGTGCAGATGCCAAATAGGGGGGGGGGGGCCCGAGAGGAACAAAGGCAATTGGAAGGTGTGCATCGAACCAGGAGAAAGGCGTCACCAACACAAGAATAAAAAACTGCATACTTAGCCTAGGGAGACATTACGGACGGGCCCGTATGTCATTATTGATATTGCTGTTCTGTAATCCTGAGCTCAGAAGCTGATCTGATTTTGCTTTATTAAACTTTCAAGTTACTTTTATACTTTTACTGAATCTCTTGCGTCTACTTATTGACAAACCAAAGAACTGGGGAGGAAACGGCAATTTCCAACAATTTGGAGGGGGCACTCGGATTTGTCACGACGCTGAAGTCATCATTGGGGGGGCGATCCGCTTTCAACCTCTCTGCAGAGCATCTAAATAAGGTAAGCAGACACCTTTTTCATAAAAGAACTGCATAATTGGATATACCAAATTATCAGGTTGAGAGGGGATTGTGTACCAATGTTTATGGTCCTACAAAATCAGATCAGTTGTTAAGGTTAAATAACCTGGCAAGGTTGGGAAAGAGTTGACCAGGCTTGGTTAAAATGTTATGAAAACTCTGTTTATCCTGTGAAACCCGGCGTGGTGAAAAATAAAAGTTAAATAACAAAATAGGTCGTAAATAACCTGGCAAGGTTGGGAAAGAGTTGACCAGGCTTGGTTAAAATGTTATGAAAACTCTGTTTATCCTGTGAAACCCGGCGTGGTGAAAAATAAAAGTTAAATAACAAAATAGGTCGTAAATAACCTGGCAAGGTTGGGAAAGAGTTGACCAGGCTTGGTTAAAATGTTATGAAAACTCTGTTTATCCTGTGAAACCCGGCGTGGTGAAAAATAAAAGTTAAATAACAAAATAGGTCGTAAATAACCTGGCAAGGTTGGGAAAGAGTTGACCAGGCTTGGTTAAAATGTTATGAAAACTCTGTTTATCCTGTGAAACCCGGCGTGGTGAAAAATAAAAGTTAAATAACAAAATAGGTCGTAAATAACCTGGCAAGGTTGGGAAAGAGTTGACCAGGCTTGGTTAAAATGTTATGAAAACTCTGTTTATCCTGTGAAACCCGGCGTGGTGAAAAATAAAAGTTAAATAACAAAATAGGTCGTAAATAACCTGGCAAGGTTGGGAAAGAGTTGACCAGGCTTGGTTAAAATGTTATGAAAACTCTGTTTATCCTGTGAAACCCGGCGTGGTGAAAAATAAAAGTGTCTGAAGTCTAAAGATCTCAGTATGTGTGATAACGAGTGTGTATAATTCCGTATTTGGGAAGTTCGAGTGCTGCGCACCTTCTCTGGACCGTCACTTAAGTGTGACCTGGTAGGAACGGACGCAGTACTCGAGCAGCTCAGAGAGGAAGAGAGATTGATGAGCCCTCTTGAAATGAGAGGGTCAGAGTGAATGTAATAAAACCGAGTGATTGAGTGTGTGTGAAGAGATCATACATAAATGGTATTAGAAGCATTGCTACCAAGACAGAAAACGCGTATCAAGAATGTACCAAAGTGTTGTGTGTAGATTGTTAGGACATAGACCGGACTGTGAAAAGTGTGATCCGTTAAAGGAAATATAAAATAGCATGAATGTTAGTTGAACGGTCTATTAGATAATTCAATGAATAAGCAGGCCTGCAAACAGGGATTGATCCGGAGGATTGAACAAACTGGTGGCCACCAAAAACACTGGAGTTTTCTCCTTAGTATAAGTGGTTTGTGCAGTTCCCTGAGGAAATCCAAATAATTAACAAAAAGGATTATAGAAATATCTGATATACAGAGATAGAAATATATGGAGAGAGAGACAAGCTAGATGTAGGTACTATGACTGTATTATACATTGACCTGTTATATGAAAATACAATTTTGAAATTCTGAAATTTTTATCTCGTTATCATTGGGAGAAATAAAAATTGTATCCATTGCAGATATTCAGAGAATCTTTGGATTATGTTAATTAAAATCAAATTACATTGTGTTGGATGAGCAAAATTGGGGTGACCAAGTTAAACAGACATTTTTAACAGACATAATATACACATTTTACAATAATGAGAGTCATTGATTTAATCCTAACAGGGTTTGAGAGAGTATAGGAATCAATATAACGAGAGATAAAACATTACAGTATATATGAGACTGAATATAAGGCAACCCAGACAGACTGAAAAGCTGCTATTTCCTGCATTCTGCAAAGAAGAACTTGCTTTATTAAAATAGCATGGGGAAAACTGTTGTTATCAACCAGATGATACATCTGAGATTAAGAGACAATTAAAAGAGATGGTTAAAGAACAGTTTCAGAAACAGGCAGGAGATAGACTAGACCCCAACATGACAACAATAGAAAGCACAAAGGAAAGTGCTGAATGGAATGAGATTGACCTGAGAGAAACTTTAGGAGCAGGGGGGGGGGGGTCAATTGGGAGCCCTACTGGTAGCCAGTATGGAGACGATAGAGATCAAGTTACGGTAAGAGGGTATGAACTAGACGTAGAATACGGAAACAAAAAGAATAAAAATGAGGAGGAAGAAGATAAACAGGAAAACAGCGGCCCCAGATACAACACCAGGTCTAAAACAGATAGAAAGAACGGGAATATCTTACAGACATTCAGAGGGGGTGAAGGTCAAAAATGTCAAATGATGTGCCCTTTAATTCAAGCCAGGGGCGGGGTAGGTAATGAGTACAAACCATGGGGACATTCAGACATGAATGCAGTTTTGAGTAAACTCCCTGATATAACAAAGGGAGGAAAAATGTGGTTGGCAAAAGTCATAACATTAACCTATGGAACAACCTTGGCATTAGGAGATGTTAGGGCATTGTGGGGAAACCTAATGACCCTGACTCAGGTAGAGCAAATCGAAAAACAAGCCGATACAGTCAATGAGTCCAACCATACACCCCTACAGCAGCACATTACTGACGTAGGGAAGGCGTTGGATACATTATATCCAATGCCCAGATGGACTTATCAAAGCATTAAGTTCAAGCTGCAAAACGGAGAGTCAGCCTCAGCATACCTACATAGGTGTGAGGCGGAGTGGGAGGGGAAGAACAGGGGAAACTCCGGATGCTAAAGAAATATGCCAGGAGTTTTTTAGACAGGCAGTAATGAAGGGGGTTCCAGATGTTGCAGTCGCGGCAATGGAAAACAGTCCCGATATGGTAGGAGGGGATAATGCTACCTGGACGAGACATTTTGTGTACCATGTAGATAGAGCCATAGATAAACGAGGAAAGGAGGACACTGAGTTAGAGAAGATTAAAACTCAGCTGTTAAAAATGCAGATAGAGGTGGAAAAAGACAAAAATAAGAAAAAACCGAAAGAGAATTCCCAGTTGACAGTTTTTCCAGTGGAAGGGGTAAAGGAGAAGGCTCGATCACCTGCACACAATGTGAATCCTGTTACTGGGCCATACAGCCCACAAGGGTTCCCTGGGTATCCTGTCCCTGACCCAACTCCAGACTGGCCACCACCATATCAAAATTTGAGGAGGGAATTGACATCTAGTGAGCAGGGGTGTTTTGCATGTGGAGCTTTGGATCATTGGAGGCGTGAATGCCCACAAAATGACAGAAGGCCAAGGGGACCACCCCTTGCACAGGGACGGGCTCCTGTTAGAGGGGGACCTCAGAGAAGAGGTAGGGGTACCCCAATGGAAAGAGGTTCATGGTATGGCAACCAACAGGTGCCCAGACAAAGACCAGTCTGGGGCCCGTCAGACAATGCGACCTATTGACGAGACCCACAGAGAACCAGTGAGGTGGCGTTGGCCTGAGCCCCTCCTAACAATACTGGTAGATGACCAGCCAGTTGAGGCCCTAGTGGACACTGGGGCCACCTTCTCCACTATACAGCTACAAAGGGTGGAGAAGGGCTCACTGTCCACACAAAGTGAGGAAGTGAGGGGGTTCTCTGGGGAAACTGAAAAATGGCCACTGACCAAACCACTACGAGTGAAGGTGGCAGGACAGAAGTTACTCCATTCATTCTTATGCTCGGCTAACACGCCCTCTGCGTTACTGGGGAGGGATCTTTTGATTAAATTAGGGGCTAAAATTCTATGCAGTCCAAAGGGGATTACACTGATATTTCCAAATGGACTGACCACAAATTGTTCCTACGAAGCTCAGGACAGTCTGGGGAGGGGTCAGTACGTGATACAGGTCGAAAAAAAGGTTGTTGACAAAGTTTATTGGATGAGGTTAACTGAGTGTTCCAAATTGACAAAACTAATTTCTGAATGGGACGAATGGATAAAGTCTGTGCACAATGTTGAAGTCCCTCCAGACCCCCTGGCACTGTACCTTGTATTATGACACCGCAGACGATGAGCATTATGAGAGAGAGTACAACAATGAACTGAAAGGTAGACTGACACAAGTCAATTGTACAACTTTATTCATAGGAGAAGAAGGAGTAGCCGTAGAAGTTCAGTTAACAGAAGAACAGCAGGGGTATTTTGAAGAGGGAGACACATCCTCCCACACGTGTCCCTGCTGCTCAATCCAACCCACGAGGCGCGAGCATTAGGCCCCATGGTAAAACGACTACAACAAACCACTGATTGGGAACCAATAGGAGACGGTTGGGAGATGTCTAGAGCCGCGGATAGTTATAAATTCCAGTTTCAGGAACACGTCGAAGCAGTATACCAAACGGAAATAGTAACTCGAACTGTTATCATAACTCAACCAGACGGTGAAGGGACCGAGCGAATGTTAAGAGACCTACCAAATACACTATGGTCGTCAGGATCTGGAGATGTAGGGAACTGGAACATAGAACCTGTATAATTTGAGATAGAAAAAAGGAAGAGTAGTAAATATTAGGCAATATCCAATCAGCAGGGAAGCCTCAGGGGGCATTAGAGAAACAATACGAGAGCTAGAAAATGCAGGAGTTCTATGTCGTACAGTTTCTGATTGGAACACCCCCATACTGCCTGTACTAAAAAAGTCGACAGGGAAGTACCGGATGGTACATGATTTGAGATGCATTAATGAGATTGTGACCACCCCCACTCTACCTACCCCGAACCCATACACCATTCTGGCTAAGTTGACAACTGAGCACACCCATTTCACCTGTATAGATCTGGCGAATGCATTTTTCTGTGTTCCGTTGGCAGACCACTGTAAGAACCTGTTTGCTTTCCGCCATGAAGGTTGTCAATATACCTACAACCGCCTCCCTAAAGGGTTAATCCTGAGTCCTGGGATATTTAATTAAGAGCTAAGGGTGCTGTTAGAAACATGTGAATTGTGTGAGGGATCCATACTGGTGCAGTATGTAGACGATCTGCTAATAGCTTCAGAATCAAACGAGCGTGTGTCTACTTGATACCGAAAAAGTGCTTCAGGTATTGTCAACAGCAGGCCTAAAAGTCAGCAAGGACAAATTACAGGTCAGTAGGCCTGAGGTAATGTTCCTGGCAAAAGTGATAGGAAGTGCTGGGACTGGTATGTCAAATGAAACAAAACAAGCCATTCTGTCTTATCTAAAACCAACTAAAGTCAAGGACATGTTGTCATTCTTAGGTTTGGTTGGATACAGTAGACAATATGTCCAAGATTACTTAGAACGGACAGGGATACTGTATCAAAAACAACACCAACAGAGAAGAGTGTTAAGCTATGTCAGTGCACAACTGGACAAAATAGAACAAAAACAACCCCCGTGCGCCAGATATGCAGCTGGGCTGTCTAAGATGATAGAAAAAAACGGAACACATAGTCATGAAACACCCATTGAACATCCTCTCTACACATTCTGTAGTGTCGTTAATTTAGTCATCTGCATTCACTTGTTCAGCACAAAGACAGAGTAAGTTGATAAAAACACTCACCGCCCCACACATAGTACACAGCCACCAAGGAGTCAACATGGCCGATTTGGTGGGGGAGGGAGAACCACACGAATGTGTACCAAGATCCCTGAAGGACGAGCAACTCAGGGAGGGGTTGAGTTCAGTACCACTGACAGATCCAGACATAATCCTCTACTGTGATGGTTGCTGCTTTAGGACAGATTTGGGAACTCTGTCAGCCAGCTACGCTATAGTCCAGCAAATAGGGTCAGACTATCAAACCATAGAAGCATGCTCCCTTAAAGACCGCCCTTCTGCTCAGCGAGCTGAATTATTAGCACTAATCAGCGCCTTGAACTTGGGCAAAAACAAGAGAGTAAACATATACTCAGATTCGGCATATGCAGTAACTCGGGAAAATTTGTTCCACCACAAACCTCAACTGGGTTGATGAACTTCCACTCGCGCTCATGTCAGTCAGATGTTCCATAAACAGAACCACTGGGTTCACCCCCTTCGAAATAATGTCAGGGAGACAATTTCCAGGCCCATTGGCAAAGTTTGATACTACGTGGGGCCCTGGATACTCCTTGCTCGATATTATGACAAAGTAAGTGCAGTGGTTAACATGTTTTGTCCACAGAAAAGTTGGCCACAGGACAATACCCCGGAGATTGAACCTACTACAACCGAACTGTGGGTGAGGCTGAAACAAATTAAGAGAAAATGGTCGACTCCAAGATGGAGTGATCCAATGAGAGACACTGCTAGAACCTCACACTGTGTCCAACTGGCAGGTAAAGGAAAAACATGGTATCATTTGTCTGCTTGCATGTTCTGTCCCCCTCCTGGCAGGTCGCTCGGTGAAACCAGAATTGACCTTGTGGAAGGTCAAAGAGAGGGAGAGGAGGTGACGGAGGAAATCCAGGAGGAACAGAGAGACACACAGGACAGCCAAGCAGACACCCGAACAGAAACTGAAACATCGCACACTCAGCTCTACCAGAAAAACGCTTGGAGGACACTCTGCCCTCCTATTTAGGAAAGAGCCATGGAGAAACTGAAGGCCCTCAGAAAGGAAGTCACTGATGATGCAGGCAGTCCAAAAACGTGGGACAATGGTTTGATTCGTTGCTGGGGACATGGCAAGAGTGGTTAATGAAGGTGGGAGTAATTGCAGCAATAGCAGTTGGTATTTTTGTTTTGTTGTTTTGTTGGTGTTATGCCTTTCCTCAGAACAATGATGTCCAATGCTGCAGCCAAACAGATGATCAATATATCGGTAAAGAGATCAGGGGTGGACATTGGAGCCAATTCCGGAGTGTACCCCATAGGCCCGGAAATAGATGAGCTGGATGACTTCCTGTAATGGGCCCATCATGAAGTTAAGGAAAGGGGAGCCGCTTTTATTTTTCAATTTTATGTTGATGTTTAATACTATGTTTTTGAAGGGTTAGGGAGTTAGCCCCACTGTGTATTTTATTTTGGGAAAATAGAAAGTGATCAGAAAAAGGATAGGATAGGCAGGTAGACTAGGATGCATTTTAAGGCCCCCTTTCCAGAACAAAATATTTCTTTATGTTATGTACTCACATTTATACTCATATTGTATTTACTCACTTTATTCTGTGAATGAAGGAAATGATTGAAGGAAACAGGGCACTGTTTGTGAATGTGGCAAAAGCCAGAATTTAAGGGAATGTAAAGAAAGTTTATTTCTCCATATAAGCATGTATTCCAAAGATATTGATAAACTGTGAATGATGAAGTAATGTGAAGTCTTATGAGAAAGCCAAAGAAGAAGAGGATCGACGAGCACAACAGTGCTTAGCAACTGGGCTAGACTCTACTGGTGGTTTAAAAACCCGCTGTCAGCCCCAACACCAAGTAGCACTCAAAGCAAGACTGAGTACACTTGGCAACGGTGGAGCAACCCAGATAGCGCTCCAGGCCACCGGAAGCGTCTGTGAGTTCCTCTGGCATCATGAGACATTTATAACCTACTGATTAATAGTATGAGTCACTGAAAATGAATCTACTGAAGTTGTGATACCCTGGTATAATAATCGAATTGTAGTGAATGTAATGCACTGAAATTTGATGTGTGGTTGTCATCCCCTAACAGATCCATTAGATTAGGGAGGTGGGGTCTTTTACTCCTCTCTAGCCAAAAAAGGGGGGAGATGTTTGACCTCATACTCCAGTTAAGTCTTGTCCACATGAGGGAAGTGATTGAGAATGATGACTGGCTGGATTCAGCCATGACTTGAATGTTGAAAGAAAGGGCTGAACTTATGGGGACAGGACTTAACCAGAGGGCATAGGTATGGGACTCGCCTAAAGTCCCAAAGGGGGGATGATATGGAAAGTCATGTGGAGGAGATGTGATCTCGTTGAGATCAAGAGAGGGAATTGTGGGATAATTATGTTTTATGGGACAATTATGTGTTATCTAAAAAGGTTAACTATGTTTGGTATATTACAATATGTTTGGAATCTTTTAATATGCTTGTGTAACCACTTACAGCAGAGGCCTATGGTGACTAAAGCCAGTCACCATATGAATTAACCAGAAGCATGCTCTGATAGCGAAAGTATTTGAAACCTTGAACTGGCAGTGGGGGAGCGGCTATGCTTTGTATGATTTTGTGTGCAGATGCCAAATAGGGGGGGGGGGCCGAGAGGAACAAAGGCAATTGGAAGGTGTGCATCGAACCAGGAGAAAGGCGTCACCAACACAAGAATAAAAAACTGCATACTTAGCCTAGGGAGACATTACGGACGGCCCGTATGTCATTATTGATATTGCTGTTCTGTAATCCTGAGCTCAGAAGCTGATCTGATTTTGCTTTATTAAACTTTCAAGTTACTTTTATACTTTTACTGAATCTCTTGCGTCTACTTATTGACAAACCAAAGAACTGGGGAGGAAACGGCAATTTCCAACACTTGATAGCACAGTTAGCTCACTGATGGAAGGTGGTTAGGTGACCCAATGATAAAACAGTGGCTTTTAATGCATTTATTGAATATATTTCACTACATAAATATACAAATTTATACGTTTAATTTTTATTTATGTATTAATTTTTTGCAACATCTTTGTTTGCGTGACTTAGTTATATGTATAAATTTAAATGTTGAAAAATTGGATATGTTGGACATTCCTCAAATAAATATTAATATATATAGGCCTATACATGTTGATACATTACTTGCCTTTTACTTTTAGAGATAACATTTTTTTTTAAAAACTGTTAATCTATGAAGCAAACTGGTTGGTAAGAACGGGGGCGTTTTGCCCCAGCGGTGGTTTGTACAAAAAAATTTTCAGTCAAAATTTGAATTAATTATGAAGGCTGAGCAATTTTAATATTTGGTTAATAACTCCTGCCATAGTCATTCAAACCCGGGATGGCTATTCTAGTCACATTTATGTTTTGTTTCACTGTAATATCACATTTTCCTTAAAGGGGGCGTTTACCCCCACTCTGTTATTTATTTCGGAACGTTCAGAGAACATTCAAATGTTGCATATTTGCAAAACGGAATGTTCCAGATATGACGTTTGGAACGTTCTGGGAACATTCAGAGATGGTGTTTTATCATTTAATGAGAACTTTTTAAACGTTGCCATGTTTTGTTAAATATCACCGATCGTTCAATCACTTATAGATATTTCTATAAGTTCATAGACTTACACAACATAACGATTTTAAATCCTCTATATATGAGATAAAAGCTTATCTGAAACTCACCGTTCCTCCGGGTCTTCTGCTATTAAACTGACCGGCAATTCTCCTCATCTTCCGAATGATCCATAACTCAGGCCGTGTGTGTCTCACAACACCTGTGTAATAATGTAACGGCAGTTTTAAATAAGATACGGGTTGAGAAACACCCAGAACGCAACACTCTCCTAGAGATTAGAGTGATTACAGCCCGTGCGCGTGCCCGTGTGCGCGCGTGTGTAAAGCCTCTAATGACAGCTGTTGTTGTGTTCTCGTGATGTATTAAACGACATAAAACCAGTTTATCCTTGAATAAAACCCGCTTTTATAAGACAAGAGTTCATTTGGACGTCCAAAAGTAGCCTAGTGCACGTATCTCTATGATTCAATAAAGCAATTATAAATGTGTCCCCTAAAGTTAAACGCGAACAACGGCGCCGTCATGTGGAGGCTCTGCGCATGTCTGGACGAGAAAATCATCAAAATAGCCAAACGGGAACCAAGGGAATCTGGTTAAAGATGCTAAAATGTAGCCCGGAAAACAGTCCTTGGTTCCCGTAACGTTAGTAGTAGGCCTATATGTGTGTGTCATAGCTTCATGCTAATTCATGCTAACAACATGTTAACATCCTGCTAATTCGTTCTAAATAATGCTATCAACATGATAAAACATGTTAGCAAAATGCTACAACTGTGGTAAGTCATGCTGTGTGTGTTCGCCTGCTGTCCCAAACGTCAGTTTCAACAATTCAATTCAAACTTTAAGCTTAAAGTTATTTCAAACTTTACCCATCTAGTTAATTACTACACAAATTAATCGCACATCGAATTTGTCAGAGAAATTACCCCCCCCCCCCCCCATTTATAAATAAATATAAAATTTTTCAGAAGCTGCATTTTTTCATAGAGACAGACAGTCAGACAGACATACAGACAGACAGACAGACAGATAGACAGTCAGGCAGATAGACAGACACAGACAGACAGACACAGACAATCAGATAGACAGACAGTCAGAAACAGACAGTCAGACAGACAGACTGTCAGAAACAGACAGACAATCAGATAGACAGACAGTCAGAAACAGACAGACAGTCAGATAGATAAACAGACAGTCAGGCAGATAGACAGACACAGACAGTCAGACAAATAGACAGTCAGGCAGATAGACACAGACAGTCGGAAACAGACAGTCAGACAGACAGATAGACAGTCAGGCAGATAGACAGACAGACAGACAGACATACAGTCAGAAACAGACAGTCAGATAGATAGACAGACAGTCAGAAACAGACATACAGATAGACAGTCAGGCAGATAGACAGACACAGACAGTCGGAAACAGACAGACAGTCAGGCAGATAGACAGACAGAAACAGACAGACAGTCAGGCAGTCGGAGATAGACAGACAGTCAGAAACAGACAGACAGTCAGGCAGATAGACAGACAGATAGACAGTCAGGCAGATAGACAGACACAGACAGTCAGGCAGATAGACAGACAGACAGACAGTCAGGCTGATAGACAGACAGATAGACAGACACAGACAGATAGACAGACAGACAGATAGACAGTCAGGCAGATAGACAGACAGACAGATAGACAGTCAGGCAGATAGACAGACAGACACAGACAGACAGTCAGGCAGATAGACAGACAGACAGACTGTCAGGCTGATAGACAGATAGATAGACAGACAGACAGACAGACAGACAGACAGGCAGATAGACAGACACAGACAGACATTCAGACAGACAGATAGACAGACAGACAGTCAAGCAGACAGACAGACAGACAATCAGGCAGATAGACAGACAGACAGTCAGGCAGATAGACAGACAGATAGACAGTCAGGCTGATAGACAGACAGACAGACAGACAGTCAGGCTGATAGACAGACAGACAGACAGACAGACAGACAGTCAGGCTGATAGACAGACAGACAGACAGACAGACAGACAGTCAGATAGATAGACAGACAGACAGACAGTCAGGCTGATAGACAGACAGACAGACAGTCAGGCTGATAGACAGACAGATAGACAGTCAGATAGATAGACAGACAGACAGACAGACAGAGACACGGTCAGGCAGATAGACAGACAGATAGACAGACAGACACAGACAGACAATCAGGCAGATAGACAGACACTAGACCCCTGAAGGTGTGCTGTGGCACCAAGATGTTAGCAGCAGATCCTTTAAGTCCTGTAAGTTGTGAGGCGGGGCCTTGTTTGTTCCGCTCATCCCACACATGCTCGATTGGATTGAGATCTGGGGAATTTGGACTCAAACTCGTTGTTGTGCTCCTCAAAGCATTCCTGAAGCATTTGTGCTTTGTGGCGGCGCATTATCTGCTGAAAGAGCCACAGTGGTCCAGGGAATACCGTTTCCATGAAAGGCTGGACATGGTCTCAGGCATCAATGAGCCTCGGCCGCCCATGACCCTGTGGCCGGTTCTCCACTGGTCCTCTCTATGACCCTGTGGCCGGTTCTCCACTGGTCCTCCATGACCCTGTGGCCGGTTCTCCACTGGTCCTTCATGACCCTGTGGCCGGTTCTCCACTGGTCCTCCATGACCCTGTGGCCGGTTCTCCACTGGTCCTCCATGACCCTGTGGCCGGTTCTCCACTGGTCCTCCATGACCCTGTGGCCGGTTCTCCACTGGTCCTTCATGACCCTGTGGCCGGTTCTCCACTGGTCCTTCATGACCCTGTGGCCAGTTCTCCACTGTTCCTTCATGACCATGTGGCCGGTTCTCCACTGGTCCTTCATGACCCTGTGGCCGGTTCTCCACTGTTCCTCCCAGACCCTGTGGCCGGTTCTCCACTGGTCCTTCATGACCCTGTGGCCGGTTCTCCACTGGTCCTTCATGACCCTGTGGCCAGTTCTCCACTGGTCCTCCATGACCCTGTGGCCGGTTCTCCACTGTTCCTTCATGACCATGTGGCCGGTTCTCCACTGGTCCTTCATGACCCTGTGGCCGGTTCTCCACTGTTCCTCCCAGACCCTGTGGCCGGTTCTCCACTGGTCCTTCATGACCCTGTGGCCGGTTCTCCACTGGTTCTCCATGACGCTGTGGCCGGTTCTCCACTGTTCCTTCATGACCCTGTGGCCGGTTCTCCACTGGTCCTACATGACCCTGTGGCCGGTTCTCCACTGGTCCTCCATGACCCTGTGGCCGGTTCTCCACTGTTCCTTCATGACCATGTGGCCGGTTCTCCACTGGTCCTTCATGACCCTGTGGCCGGTTCTCCACTGTTCCTCCATGACCCTGTGGCCGGTTCTCCACTGGTCCTTCATGACCCTGTGGCCGGTTCTCCACTGGTCCTTCATGACCCTGTGGCCGGTTCTCCACTGTTCCTCCATGACCCTGTGACCGGTTCTCCACTGGTCCTTCATGACCCTGTGGCCGGTTCTCCACTGGTCCTTCATGACCCTGTGGCCGGTTCTCCACTGGTCCTTTATGACCCTGTGGCCGGTTCTCCACTGGTCCTTCATGACCCTGTGGCCGGTTCTCCACTGGTCCTCTCTATGACCCTGTGGCCGGTTCTCCACTGGTCCTCCATGACCCTGTGGCCGGTTCTCCACTGGTCCTTCATGACCCTGTGGCCGGTTCTCCACTGGTCCTCCATGACCCTGTGGCCGGTTCTCCACTGGTCCTCCATGACCCTGTGGCCGGTTCTCCACTGGTCCTCCATGACCCTGTGGCCGGTTCTCCACTGGTCCTTCATGACCCTGTGGCCGGTTCTCCACTGGTCCTTCATGACCCTGTGGCCAGTTCTCCACTGTTCCTTCATGACCATGTGGCCGGTTCTCCACTGGTCCTTCATGACCCTGTGGCCGGTTCTCCACTGTTCCTCCCAGACCCTGTGGCCGGTTCTCCACTGGTCCTTCATGACCCTGTGGCCAGTTCTCCACTGTTCCTTCATGACCATGTGGCCGGTTCTCCACTGGTCCTTCATGACCCTGTGGCCGGTTCTCCACTGGTCCTCCATGACCCTGTGGCCGGTTCTCCACTGGTCCTTCATGACCCTGTGGCCGGTTCTCCACTGGTCCTTCATGACCCTGTGGCCAGTTCTCCACTGTTCCTTCATGACCATGTGGCCGGTTCTCCACTGGTCCTTCATGACCCTGTGGCCGGTTCTCCACTGTTCCTCCCAGACCCTGTGGCCGGTTCTCCACTGGTCCTTCATGACCCTGTGGCCGGTTCTCCACTGGTCCTTCATGACCCTGTGGCCAGTTCTCCACTGGTCCTCCATGACCCTGTGGCCGGTTCTCCACTGTTCCTTCATGACCATGTGGCCGGTTCTCCACTGGTCCTTCATGACCCTGTGGCCGGTTCTCCACTGTTCCTCCCAGACCCTGTGGCCGGTTCTCCACTGGTCCTTCATGACCCTGTGGCCGGTTCTCCACTGGTTCTCCATGACGCTGTGGCCGGTTCTCCACTGTTCCTTCATGACCCTGTGGCCGGTTCTCCACTGGTCCTCCATGACCCTGTGGCCGGTTCTCCACTGTTCCTTCATGACCATGTGGCCGGTTCTCCACTGGTCCTTCATGACCCTGTGGCCGGTTCTCCACTGTTCCTCCATGACCCTGTGGCCGGTTCTCCACTGGTCCTTCATGACCCTGTGGCCGGTTCTCCACTGGTCCTTCATGACCCTGTGGCCGGTTCTCCACTGTTCCTCCATGACCCTGTGACCGGTTCTCCACTGGTCCTTCATGACCCTGTGGCCGGTTCTCCACTGGTCCTTCATGACCCTGTGGCCGGTTCTCCACTGGTCCTTTATGACCCTGTGGCCGGTTCTCCACTGGTCCTTCATGACCCTGTGGCCGGTTCTCCACTGGTCCTTCATGACCCTGTGGCCGGTTCTCCACTGTTCCTCCATGACCCTGTGGCCGGTTCTCCACTGGTCCTTCATGACCCTGTGGCCGGTTCTCCACTGGTTCTCCATGACGCTGTGGCCGGTTCTCCACTGGTCCTTCATGACCCTTTGGCCGGTTCTCCACTGGTCCTTCATGACCCTGTGGCCGGTTCTCCACTGGTCCTTCATGACCCTGTGGCCGGTTCTCCACTGGTCCTTTATGACCCTGTGGCCGGTTCTCCACTGGTCCTTCATGACCCTGTGGCCGGTTCTCCACTGGTCCTTCATGACCCTGTGGCCGGTTCTCCACTGTTCCTCCATGACCCTGTGGCCGGTTCTCCACTGGTCCTTCATGACCCTGTGGCCGGTTCTCCACTGGTTCTCCATGACGCTGTGGCCGGTTCTCCACTGGTCCTTCATGACCCTTTGGCCGGTTCTCCACTGGTCCTTCATGACCCTGTGGCCGGTTCTCCACTGGGCCTCCATGACCCTGTGGCCGGTTCTCCACTGTTCCTTCATGACCAAGTGGCCGGTTCTCCACTGGTCCTTCATGACCCTGTGGCCGGTTCTCCACTGTTCCTCCATGACCCTGTGGCCGGTTCTCCACTGGTCCTTCATGACCCTGTGGCCGGTTCTCCACTGGTTCTCCATGACGCTGTGGCCTTTTCTCCACTGTTCCTTCATGACCCTGTGGCCGGTTCTCCACTGGTTCTCCATGAGGCTGTGGCCAGTTCTCCACTGGTCCTTCATGACCCTGTGGCCGGTTCTCCACTGGTCCTTCATGACGCTGTGGCCGGTTCTCCACTGGTCCTTCATGACCCTGTGGCCGGTTCTCCACTGGTCCTTCATGACCCTGTGGCCGGTTCTCCACTCGTTCTTCATGACCCTGTGGCCGGTTCTCCACTGGTCCTCCATGACCCTGTGGCCGGTTCTCCACTGGTTCTACATGACGCTGTGTCCGGTTCTCCACTGGTCCTTCATGACCCTGTGGCCGGTTCTCCACTGGTCCTTCATGACCCTGTGGCCAGTTCTCCACTGGTCCTCCATGACCCTGTGGCCGGTTCTCCACTGTTCCTTCATGACCATGTGGCCGGTTCTCCACTGGTCCTTCATGACCCTGTGGCCGGTTCTCCACTGTTCCTCCCAGACCCTGTGGCCGGTTCTCCACTGGTCCTTCATGACCCTGTGGCCGGTTCTCCACTGGTCCTTCATGACCCTGTGGCCGGTTCTCCACTGTTCCTCCATGACCCTGTGGCCGGTTCTCCACTGGTCCTTCATGACCCTGTGGCCGGTTCTCCACTGGTCCTTCATGACCCTGTGGCCGGTTCTCCACTGGTCCTTCATGACCCTGTGGCCGGTTCTCCACTGTTCCTCCATGACCCTGTGGCCGGTTCTCCACTGGTCCTTCATGACCCTGTGGCCGGTTCTCCACTGGTTCTCCATGACGCTGTGGCCGGTTCTCCACTGGTCCTTCATGACCCTGTGGCCGGTTCTCCACTGGTCCTTCATGACCCTGTGGCCGGTTCTCCACTGGTCCTCCATGGCCCTGTGGCTGGTTCTCCACTGTTCCTTCATGACCATGTGGCCGGTTCTCCACTGGTCCTTCATGACCCTGTGGCCGGTTCCCCACTGTTCCTCCATGACCCTGTGGCCGGTTCTCCACTGTTCCTTCATGACCCTGTGGCCGGTTCTCCACTGGTTCTCCATGACGCTGTGGCCGGTTCTCCACTGTTCCTTCATGACCCTGTGGCCGGTTCTCCACTGGTTCTCCATGACGCTGTTGCCGGTTCTCCACTGGTCCTTCATGACCCTGTGGCCGGTTCTCCACTGGTCCTTCATGACGCTGTGGCCGGTTCTCCACTGATCCTTCATGACCCTGTGGCCGGTTCTCCACTGGTCCTTCATGACCCTGTGGCCGGTTCTCCACTGGTTCTTCATGACCCTGTGGCCGGTTCTCCACTGGTCCTCCATGACCCTGTGGCCGGTTCTCCACTGGTTCTCCATGACGCTGTGGCCGGTTCTCCACTGGTCCTTCATGACCCTGTGGCCGGTTCTCCACTGGTCCTTCATGACCCTGTGGCCAGTTCTCCACTGGTCCTCCATGACCCTGTGGCCGGTTCTCCACTGTTCCTTCATGACCATGTGGCCGGTTCTCCACTGGTCCTTCATGACCCTGTGGTCGGTTCTCCACTGTTCCTCCCAGACCCTGTGGCCGGTTCTCCACTGGTCCTTCATGACCCTGTGGCCGGTTCTCCACTGGTCCTTCATGACCCTGTGGCCGTTTTCTCCACTGTTCCTCCATGACCCTGTGGCCGGTTCTCCACTGGTCCTTCATGACCCTGTGGCCGGTTCTCCACTGGTCCTTCATGGCCCTGTGGCCGGTTCTCCACAGGTCCTTCATTACCCTGTGGCCGGTTCTCCACTGTTCCTCCATGACCCTGTGGCCGGTTCTCCACTGGTCCTTCATGACCCTGTGGCCGGTTCTCCACTGGTTCTCCATGACGCTGTGGCCGGTTCTCCACTGGTCCTTCATGACCCTGTGGCCGGTTCTCCACTGGTCCTTCATGACCCTGTGGCCGGTTCTCCACTGGTCCTCCATGGCCCTGTGGCCGGTTCTCCACTGTTCCTTCATGACCATGTGGCCGGTTCTCCACTGGTCCTTCATGACCATGTGGCCTGTTCTCCACTGTTCCTCCATGACCCTGTGGCCGGTTCTCCACTTTTCCTTCATGACCCTGTGGCCGGTTCTCCACTGGTTCTCCATGACGCTGTGGCCGGTTCTCCACTGTTCCTTCATGACCCTGTGGCCGTTTCTCCACTGGTTCTCCATGACGCTGTGGCCGGTTCTCCACTGGTCCTTCATGACCCTGTGGCCGGTTCTCCACTGGTCCTTCATGACGCTGTGGCCGGTTCTCCACTGGTCCTTCATGACCCTGTGGCCGGTTCTCCACTGGTCCTCCATGACCCTGTGGCCAGTTCTCCACTGGTTCTTCATGACTCTGTGGCCGGTTCTCCATTGGTCCTCCATGACCCTTTGGCCGGTTCCCCACTGGTCCTTCATGACCCTGTGGCCGGTTCTCCACTGGTCCTCCATGACCCTGTGGCCGGTTCTCCACTGGTCCTTCATGACCCTGTGGCCGGTTCTCCACTGGTCCTTCATGACCCTGTGGCCGGTTCTCCACTGGTCCTCCATGACCCTGTGGCCGGTTCTCCACTGGTCCTTCATGACCCTGTGGCCGGTTCTCCACTGGTCCTTCATGACCCTGTGGCCGGTTCTCCACTGGTCCTTCATGACCATGTGGCCGGTTCTCCACTGGTCCTTCATGACCCTGTGGCCGGTTCTCCACTGTTCCTCCCAGACCCTGTGGCCGGTTCTCCACTGGTCCTTCATGACCCTGTGGCCGGTTCTCCACTGTTCCTCCATGACCCTGTGGCCGGTTCTCCACTGGTCCTTCATGACCCTGTGGCCGGTTCTCCACTGGTCCTTCATGACCCTGTGGCCGGTTCTCCACTGGTCCTTCATGACCCTGTGGCCGGTTCTCCACTGTTCCTCCATGACCCTGTGGCCGGTTCTCCACTGGTCCTTCATGACCCTGTGGCCGGTTCTCCACTGGTTCTCCATGACGCTGTGGCTGGTTCTCCACTGGTCCTTTATGACCCTGTGGCCGGTTCTCCACTGGTCCTTCATGACCCTGTGGCCGGTTCTCCACTGGTCCTTCATGACCCTGTGGCCGGTTCTCCACTGTTCCTCCATGACCCTGTGGCCGGTTCTCCACTGGTCCTTCATGACCCTGTGGCCGGTTCTCCACTGGTCCTCTCTATGACCCTGTGGCCGGTTCTCCACTGGTCCTCCATGACCCTGTGGCCGGTTCTCCACTGGTCCTTCATGACCCTGTGGCCGGTTCTCCACTGGTCCTCCATGACCCTGTGGCCGGTTCTCCACTGGTCCTCCATGACCCTGTGGCCGGTTCTCCACTGGTCCTCCATGACCCTGTGGCCGGTTCTCCACTGGTCCTTCATGACCCTGTGGCCGGTTCTCCACTGGTCCTTCATGACCCTGTGGCCAGTTCTCCACTGTTCCTTCATGACCATGTGGCCGGTTCTCCACTGGTCCTTCATGACCCTGTGGCCGGTTCTCCACTGTTCCTCCCAGACCCTGTGGCCGGTTCTCCACTGGTCCTTCATGACCCTGTGGCCGGTTCTCCACTGGTCCTTCATGACCCTGTGGCCAGTTCTCCACTGGTCCTCCATGACCCTGTGGCCGGTTCTCCACTGTTCCTTCATGACCATGTGGCCGGTTCTCCACTGGTCCTTCATGACCCTGTGGCCGGTTCTCCACTGTTCCTCCCAGACCCTGTGGCCGGTTCTCCACTGGTCCTTCATGACCCTGTGGCCGGTTCTCCACTGGTTCTCCATGACGCTGTGGCCGGTTCTCCACTGTTCCTTCATGACCCTGTGGCCGGTTCTCCACTGGTCCTCCATGACCCTGTGGCCGGTTCTCCACTGTTCCTTCATGACCATGTGGCCGGTTCTCCACTGGTCCTTCATGACCCTGTGGCCGGTTCTCCACTGTTCCTCCATGACCCTGTGGCCGGTTCTCCACTGGTCCTTCATGACCCTGTGGCCGGTTCTCCACTGGTCCTTCATGACCCTGTGGCCGGTTCTCCACTGTTCCTCCATGACCCTGTGACCGGTTCTCCACTGGTCCTTCATGACCCTGTGGCCGGTTCTCCACTGGTCCTTCATGACCCTGTGGCCGGTTCTCCACTGGTCCTTTATGACCCTGTGGCCGGTTCTCCACTGGTCCTTCATGACCCTGTGGCCGGTTCTCCACTGGTCCTTCATGACCCTGTGGCCGGTTCTCCACTGTTCCTCCATGACCCTGTGGCCGGTTCTCCACTGGTCCTTCATGACCCTGTGGCCGGTTCTCCACTGGTTCTCCATGACGCTGTGGCCGGTTCTCCACTGGTCCTTCATGACCCTTTGGCCGGTTCTCCACTGGTCCTTCATGACCCTGTGGCCGGTTCTCCACTGGTCCTTCATGACCCTGTGGCCGGTTCTCCACTGGTCCTTTATGACCCTGTGGCCGGTTCTCCACTGGTCCTTCATGACCCTGTGGCCGGTTCTCCACTGGTCCTTCATGACCCTGTGGCCGGTTCTCCACTGTTCCTCCATGACCCTGTGGCCGGTTCTCCACTGGTCCTTCATGACCCTGTGGCCGGTTCTCCACTGGTTCTCCATGACGCTGTGGCCGGTTCTCCACTGGTCCTTCATGACCCTTTGGCCGGTTCTCCACTGGTCCTTCATGACCCTGTGGCCGGTTCTCCACTGGGCCTCCATGACCCTGTGGCCGGTTCTCCACTGTTCCTTCATGGACCAAGTGGCCGGTTCTCCACTGGTCCTTCATGACCCTGTGGCCGGTTCTCCACTGTTCCTCCATGACCCTGTGGCCGGTTCTCCACTGGTCCTTCATGACCCTGTGGCCGGTTCTCCACTGGTTCTCCATGACGCTGTGGCCTTTTCTCCACTGTTCCTTCATGACCCTGTGGCCGGTTCTCCACTGGTTCTCCATGAGGCTGTGGCCAGTTCTCCACTGGTCCTTCATGACCCTGTGGCCGGTTCTCCACTGGTCCTTCATGACGCTGTGGCCGGTTCTCCACTGGTCCTTCATGACCCTGTGGCCGGTTCTCCACTGGTCCTTCATGACCCTGTGGCCGGTTCTCCACTCGTTCTTCATGACCCTGTGGCCGGTTCTCCACTGGTCCTCCATGACCCTGTGGCCGGTTCTCCACTGGTTCTACATGACGCTGTGTCCGGTTCTCCACTGGTCCTTCATGACCCTGTGGCCGGTTCTCCACTGGTCCTTCATGACCCTGTGGCCAGTTCTCCACTGGTCCTCCATGACCCTGTGGCCGGTTCTCCACTGTTCCTTCATGACCATGTGGCCGGTTCTCCACTGGTCCTTCATGACCCTGTGGCCGGTTCTCCACTGTTCCTCCCAGACCCTGTGGCCGGTTCTCCACTGGTCCTTCATGACCCTGTGGCCGGTTCTCCACTGGTCCTTCATGACCCTGTGGCCGGTTCTCCACTGTTCCTCCATGACCCTGTGGCCGGTTCTCCACTGGTCCTTCATGACCCTGTGGCCGGTTCTCCACTGGTCCTTCATGACCCTGTGGCCGGTTCTCCACTGGTCCTTCATGACCCTGTGGCCGGTTCTCCACTGTTCCTCCATGACCCTGTGGCCGGTTCTCCACTGGTCCTTCATGACCCTGTGGCCGGTTCTCCACTGGTTCTCCATGACGCTGTGGCCGGTTCTCCACTGGTCCTTCATGACCCTGTGGCCGGTTCTCCACTGGTCCTTCATGACCCTGTGGCCGGTTCTCCACTGGTCCTCCATGGCCCTGTGGCTGGTTCTCCACTGTTCCTTCATGACCATGTGGCCGGTTCTCCACTGGTCCTTCATGACCCTGTGGCCGGTTCCCCACTGTTCCTCCATGACCCTGTGGCCGGTTCTCCACTGTTCCTTCATGACCCTGTGGCCGGTTCTCCACTGGTTCTCCATGACGCTGTGGCCGGTTCTCCACTGTTCCTTCATGACCCTGTGGCCGGTTCTCCACTGGTTCTCCATGACGCTGTTGCCGGTTCTCCACTGGTCCTTCATGACCCTGTGGCCGGTTCTCCACTGGTCCTTCATGACGCTGTGGCCGGTTCTCCACTGATCCTTCATGACCCTGTGGCCGGTTCTCCACTGGTCCTTCATGACCCTGTGGCCGGTTCTCCACTGGTTCTTCATGACCCTGTGGCCGGTTCTCCACTGGTCCTCCATGACCCTGTGGCCGGTTCTCCACTGGTTCTCCATGACGCTGTGGCCGGTTCTCCACTGGTCCTTCATGACCCTGTGGCCGGTTCTCCACTGGTCCTTCATGACCCTGTGGCCAGTTCTCCACTGGTCCTCCATGACCCTGTGGCCGGTTCTCCACTGTTCCTTCATGACCATGTGGCCGGTTCTCCACTGGTCCTTCATGACCCTGTGGCCGGTTCTCCACTGTTCCTCCCAGACCCTGTGGCCGGTTCTCCACTGGTCCTTCATGACCCTGTGGCCGGTTCTCCACTGGTCCTTCATGACCCTGTGGCCGTTTTTCTCCACTGTTCCTCCATGACCCTGTGGCCGGTTCTCCACTGGTCCTTCATGACCCTGTGGCCGGTTCTCCACTGGTCCTTCATGGCCCTGTGGCCGGTTCTCCACAGGTCCTTCATTACCCTGTGGCCGGTTCTCCACTGTTCCTCCATGACCCTGTGGCCGGTTCTCCACTGGTCCTTCATGACCCTGTGGCCGGTTCTCCACTGGTTCTCCATGACGCTGTGGCCGGTTCTCCACTGGTCCTTCATGACCCTGTGGCCGGTTCTCCACTGGTCCTTCATGACCCTGTGGCCGGTTCTCCACTGGTCCTTCATGACCCTGTGGCCGGTTCTCCACTGGTCCTTCATGACCCTGTGGCCGGTTCTCCACTGGTCCTTCATGACCCTGTGGCCGGTTCTCCACTCGTTCTTCATGACCCTGTGGCCGGTTCTCCACTGGTCCTCCATGACCCTGTGGCCGGTTCTCCACTGGTTCTACATGACGCTGTGTCCGGTTCTCCACTGGTCCTTCATGACCCTGTGGCCGGTTCTCCACTGGTCCTTCATGACCCTGTGGCCAGTTCTCCACTGGTCCTCCATGACCCTGTGGCCGGTTCTCCACTGTTCCTTCATGACCATGTGGCCGGTTCTCCACTGGTCCTTCATGACCCTGTGGCCGGTTCTCCACTGTTCCTCCCAGACCCTGTGGCCGGTTCTCCACTGGTCCTTCATGACCCTGTGGCCGGTTCTCCACTGGTCCTTCATGACCCTGTGGCCGGTTCTCCACTGTTCCTCCATGACCCTGTGGCCGGTTCTCCACTGGTCCTTCATGACCCTGTGGCCGGTTCTCCACTGGTCCTTCATGACCCTGTGGCCGGTTCTCCACTGGTCCTTCATGACCCTGTGGCCGGTTCTCCACTGTTCCTCCATGACCCTGTGGCCGGTTCTCCACTGGTCCTTCATGACCCTGTGGCCGGTTCTCCACTGGTTCTCCATGACGCTGTGGCCGGTTCTCCACTGGTCCTTCATGACCCTGTGGCCGGTTCTCCACTGGTCCTTCATGACCCTGTGGCCGGTTCTCCACTGGTCCTCCATGGCCCTGTGGCTGGTTCTCCACTGTTCCTTCATGACCATGTGGCCGGTTCTCCACTGGTCCTTCATGACCCTGTGGCCGGTTCCCCACTGTTCCTCCATGACCCTGTGGCCGGTTCTCCACTGTTCCTTCATGACCCTGTGGCCGGTTCTCCACTGGTTCTCCATGACGCTGTGGCCGGTTCTCCACTGTTCCTTCATGACCCTGTGGCCGGTTCTCCACTGGTTCTCCATGACGCTGTTGCCGGTTCTCCACTGGTCCTTCATGACCCTGTGGCCGGTTCTCCACTGGTCCTTCATGACGCTGTGGCCGGTTCTCCACTGATCCTTCATGACCCTGTGGCCGGTTCTCCACTGGTCCTTCATGACCCTGTGGCCGGTTCTCCACTGGTTCTTCATGACCCTGTGGCCGGTTCTCCACTGGTCCTCCATGACCCTGTGGCCGGTTCTCCACTGGTTCTCCATGACGCTGTGGCCGGTTCTCCACTGGTCCTTCATGACCCTGTGGCCGGTTCTCCACTGGTCCTTCATGACCCTGTGGCCAGTTCTCCACTGGTCCTCCATGACCCTGTGGCCGGTTCTCCACTGTTCCTTCATGACCATGTGGCCGGTTCTCCACTGGTCCTTCATGACCCTGTGGCCGGTTCTCCACTGTTCCTCCCAGACCCTGTGGCCGGTTCTCCACTGGTCCTTCATGACCCTGTGGCCGGTTCTCCACTGGTCCTTCATGACCCTGTGGCCGTTTTCTCCACTGTTCCTCCATGACCCTGTGGCCGGTTCTCCACTGGTCCTTCATGACCCTGTGGCCGGTTCTCCACTGGTCCTTCATGGCCCTGTGGCCGGTTCTCCACAGGTCCTTCATTACCCTGTGGCCGGTTCTCCACTGTTCCTCCATGACCCTGTGGCCGGTTCTCCACTGGTCCTTCATGACCCTGTGGCCGGTTCTCCACTGGTTCTCCATGACGCTGTGGCCGGTTCTCCACTGGTCCTTCATGACCCTGTGGCCGGTTCTCCACTGGTCCTTCATGACCCTGTGGCCGGTTCTCCACTGGTCCTCCATGGCCCTGTGGCCGGTTCTCCACTGTTCCTTCATGACCATGTGGCCGGTTCTCCACTGGTCCTTCATGACCATGTGGCCTGTTCTCCACTGTTCCTCCATGACCCTGTGGCCGGTTCCCCACTGTTCCTCCATGACCCTGTGGCCGGTTCTCCACTGTTCCTTCATGACCCTGTGGCCGGTTCTCCACTGGTTCTCCATGACGCTGTGGCCGGTTCTCCACTGTTCCTTCATGACCCTGTGGCCGGTTCTCCACTGGTTCTCCATGACGCTGTTGCCGGTTCTCCACTGGTCCTTCATGACCCTGTGGCCGGTTCTCCACTGGTCCTTCATGACGCTGTGGCCGGTTCTCCACTGATCCTTCATGACCCTGTGGCCGGTTCTCCACTGGTCCTTCATGACCCTGTGGCCGGTTCTCCACTGGTTCTTCATGACCCTGTGGCCGGTTCTCCACTGGTCCTCCATGACCCTGTGGCCGGTTCTCCACTGGTTCTCCATGACGCTGTGGCCGGTTCTCCACTGGTCCTTCATGACCCTGTGGCCGGTTCTCCACTGGTCCTTCATGACCCTGTGGCCAGTTCTCCACTGGTCCTCCATGACCCTGTGGCCGGTTCTCCACTGTTCCTTCATGACCATGTGGCCGGTTCTCCACTGGTCCTTCATGACCCTGTGGCCGGTTCTCCACTGTTCCTCCCAGACCCTGTGGCCGGTTCTCCACTGGTCCTTCATGACCCTGTGGCCGGTTCTCCACTGGTCCTTCATGACCCTGTGGCCGTTTTCTCCACTGTTCCTCCATGACCCTGTGGCCGGTTCTCCACTGGTCCTTCATGACCCTGTGGCCGGTTCTCCACTGGTCCTTCATGGCCCTGTGGCCGGTTCTCCACAGGTCCTTCATTACCCTGTGGCCGGTTCTCCACTGTTCCTCCATGACCCTGTGGCCGGTTCTCCACTGGTCCTTCATGACCCTGTGGCCGGTTCTCCACTGGTTCTCCATGACGCTGTGGCCGGTTCTCCACTGGTCCTTCATGACCCTGTGGCCGGTTCTCCACTGGTCCTTCATGACCCTGTGGCCGGTTCTCCACTGGTCCTCCATGGCCCTGTGGCCGGTTCTCCACTGTTCCTTCATGACCATGTGGCCGGTTCTCCACTGGTCCTTCATGACCATGTGGCCTGTTCTCCACTGTTCCTCCATGACCCTGTGGCCGGTTCTCCACTTTTCCTTCATGACCCTGTGGCCGGTTCTCCACTGGTTCTCCATGACGCTGTGGCCGGTTCTCCACTGTTCCTTCATGACCCTGTGGCCGTTTCTCCACTGGTTCTCCATGACGCTGTGGCCGGTTCTCCACTGGTCCTTCATGACCCTGTGGCCGGTTCTCCACTGGTCCTTCATGACGCTGTGGCCGGTTCTCCACTGGTCCTTCATGACCCTGTGGCCGGTTCTCCACTGGTCCTCCATGACCCTGTGGCCAGTTCTCCACTGGTTCTTCATGACTCTGTGGCCGGTTCTCCATTGGTCCTCCATGACCCTTTGGCCGGTTCCCCACTGGTCCTTCATGACCCTGTGGCCGGTTCTCCACTGGTCCTCCATGACCCTGTGGCCGGTTCTCCACTGGTCCTTCATGACCCTGTGGCCGGTTCTCCACTGGTCCTTCATGACCCTGTGGCCGGTTCTCCACTGGTCCTCCATGACCCTGTGGCCGGTTCTCCACTGGTCCTTCATGACCCTGTGGCCGGTTCTCCACTGGTCCTTCATGACCCTGTGGCCGGTTCTCCACTGGTCCTTCATGACCATGTGGCCGGTTCTCCACTGGTCCTTCATGACCCTGTGGCCGGTTCTCCACTGTTCCTCCCAGACCCTGTGGCCGGTTCTCCACTGGTCCTTCATGACCCTGTGGCCGGTTCTCCACTGTTCCTCCATGACCCTGTGGCCGGTTCTCCACTGGTCCTTCATGACCCTGTGGCCGGTTCTCCACTGGTCCTTCATGACCCTGTGGCCGGTTCTCCACTGGTCCTTCATGACCCTGTGGCCGGTTCTCCACTGTTCCTCCATGACCCTGTGGCCGGTTCTCCACTGGTCCTTCATGACCCTGTGGCCGGTTCTCCACTGGTTCTCCATGACGCTGTGGCCGGTTCTCCACTGGTCCTTCATGACCCTGTGGCCGGTTCTCCACTGGTCCTTCATGACCCTGTGGCCGGTTCTCCACTGGTCCTCCATGGCCCTGTGGCTGGTTCTCCACTGTTCCTTCATGACCATGTGGCCTGTTCTCCACTGGTCCTTCATGACCCTGTGGCCGGTTCCCCACTGTTCCTCCATGACCCTGTGGCCGGTTCTCCACTGTTCCTTCATGACCCTGTGGCCGGTTCTCCACTGGTTCTCCATGACGCTGTGGCCGGTTCTCCACTGGTCCTTCATGACCCTGTGGCCGGTTCTCCACTGTTCCTCCCAGACCCTGTGGCCGGTTCTCCACTGGTCCTTCATGACCCTGTGGCCTGTTCTCCACTGGTCCTTCATGACCCTGTGGCCGTTTTCTCCACTGTTCCTCCATGACCATGTGGCCGGTTCTCCACTGGTCCTTCATGACCCTGTGGCCGGTTCTCCACTGTTCCTCCCAGACCCTGTGGCCGGTTCTCCACTGGTCCTTCATGACCCTGTGGCCGGTTCTCCACTGGTCCTTCATGACCCTGTGGCCGTTTTCTCCACTGTTCCTCCATGACCCTGTGGCCGGTTCTCCACTGGTCCTTCATGACCCTGTGGCCGGTTCTCCACTGGTCCTTCATGGCCCTGTGGCCGGTTCTCCACTGGTCCTTCATTACCCTGTGGCCGGTTCTCCACTGTTCCTCCATGACCCTGTGGCCGGTTCTCCACTGGTCCTTCATGACCCTGTGGCCGGTTCTCCACTGGTTCTCCATGACGCTGTGGCCGGTTCTCCACTGGTCCTTCATGACCCTGTGGCCGGTTCTCCACTGGTCCTTCATGACCCTGTGGCCGGTTCTCCACTGGTCCTCCATGGCCCTGTGGCCGGTTCTCCACTGTTCCTTCATGACCATGTGGCCGGTTCTCCACTGGTCCTTCATGACCATGTGGCCGGTTCTCCACTGTTCCTCCATGACCCTGTGGCCGGTTCTCCACTGTTCCTTCATGACCCTGTGGCCGGTTCTCCACTGGTTCTCCATGACGCTGTGGCCGGTTCTCCACTGTTCCTTCATGACCCTGTGGCCGTTTCTCCACTGGTTCTCCATGACGCTGTGGCCGGTTCTCCACTGGTCCTTCATGACCCTGTGGCCGGTTCTCCACTGGTCCTTCATGACGCTGTGGCCGGTTCTCCACTGGTCCTTCATGACCCTGTGGCCGGTTCTCCACTGGTCCTCCATGACCCTGTGGCCAGTTCTCCACTGGTTCTTCATGACTCTGTGGCCGGTTCTCCATTGGTCCTCCATGACCCTTTGGCCGGTTCCCCACTGGTCCTTCATGACCCTGTGGCCGGTTCTCCACTGGTCCTCCATGACCCTGTGGCCGGTTCTCCACTGGTCCTTCATGACCCTGTGGCCGGTTCTCCACTGGTCCTTCATGACCCTGTGGCCGGTTCTCCACTGGTCCTCCATGACCCTGTGGCCGGTTCTCCACTGGTCCTTCATGACCCTGTGGCCGGTTCTCCACTGGTCCTTCATGACCCTGTGGCCGGTTCTCCACTGGTCCTTCATGACCATGTGGCCGGTTCTCCACTGGTCCTTCATGACCCTGTAGCCGGTTCTCCACTGTTCCTCCCAGACCCTGTGGCCGGTTCTCCACTGGTCCTTCATGACCCTGTGGCCGGTTCTCCACTGGTCCTTCTTGACCCTGTGGCCGGTTCTCCACTGTTCCTCCATGACCCTGTGGCCGGTTCTCCACTGGTCCTTCATGACCCTGTGGCCGGTTCTCCACTGGTCCTTCATGACCCTGTGGCCGGTTCTCCACTGGTCCTTCATGACCCTGTGGCCAGTTCTCCACTGTTCCTCCATGACCCTGTGGCCGGTTCTCCACTGGTCCTTCATGACCCTGTGGCCGGTTCTCCACTGGTTCTCCATGACGCTGTGGCCGGTTCTCCACTGGTCCTTCATGACCCTGTGGCCGGTTCTCCACTGGTCCTTCATGACCCTGTGGCCGGTTCTCCACTGGTCCTCCATGGCCCTGTGGCTGGTTCTCCACTGTTCCTTCATGACCATGTGGCCGGTTCTCCACTGGTCCTTCATGACCCTGTGGCCGGTTCCCCACTGTTCCTCCATGACCCTGTGGCCGGTTCTCCACTGTTCCTTCATGACCCTGTGGCCGGTTCTCCACTGGTTCTCCATGACGCTGTGGCCGGTTCTCCACTGTTCCTTCATGACCCTGTGGCCGGTTTTCCACTGGTTCTCCATGACGCTGTGGCCGGTTCTCCACTGGTCCTTCATGACCCTGTGGCCGGTTCTCCACTGGTCCTTCATGACGCTGTGGCCGGTTCTCCACTGGTCCTTCATGACCCTGTGGCCGGTTCTCCACTGGTCCTTCATGACCCTGTGGCCGGTTCTCCACTGGTTCTTCATGACCCTGTGGCCGGTTCTCCACTGGTCCTCCATGACCCTGTGGCCGGTTCTCCACTGGTTCTCCATGACGCTGTGGCCGGTTCTCCACTGGTCCTTCATGACCCTGTGGCCGGTTCTCCACTGGTCCTTCATGACCCTGTGGCCAGTTCTCCACTGGTCCTCCATGACCCTGTGGCCGGTTCTCCACTGTTCCTTCATGACCATGTGGCCGGTTCTCCACTGGTCCTTCATGACCCTGTGGCCGGTTCTCCACTGTTCCTCCCAGACCCTGTGGCCGGTTCTCCACTGGTCCTTCATGACCCTGTGGCCGGTTCTCCACTGGTCCTTCATGACCCTGTGGCCGTTTTCTCCACTGTTCCTCCATGACCCTGTGGCCGGTTCTCCACTGGTCCTTCATGACCCTGTGGCCGGTTCTCCACTGGTCCTTCATGGCCCTGTGGCCGGTTCTCCACTGGTCCTTCATTACCCTGTGGCCGGTTCTCCACTGTTCCTCCATGACCCTGTGGCCGGTTCTCCACTGGTCCTTCATGACCCTGTGGCCGGTTCTCCACTGGTTCTCCATGACGCTGTGGCCGGTTCTCCACTGGTCCTCCATGGCCCTGTGGCCGGTTCTCCACTGTTCCTTCATGACCATGTGGCCGGTTCTCCACTGGTCCTTCATGACCATGTGGCCGGTTCTCCACTGTTCCTCCATGACCCTGTGGCCGGTTCTCCACTGTTCCTTCATGACCCTGTGGCCGGTTCTCCACTGGTTCTCCATGACGCTGTGGCCGGTTCTCCACTGTTCCTTCATGACCCTGTGGCCGTTTCTCCACTGGTTCTCCATGACGCTGTGGCCGGTTCTCCACTGGTCCTTCATGACCCTGTGGCCGGTTCTCCACTGGTCCTTCATGACGCTGTGGCCGGTTCTCCACTGGTCCTTCATGACCCTGTGGCCGGTTCTCCACTGGTCCTCCATGACCCTGTGGCCAGTTCTCCACTGGTTCTTCATGACTCTGTGGCCGGTTCTCCATTGGTCCTCCATGACCCTTTGGCCGGTTCCCCACTGGTCCTTCATGACCCTGTGGCCGGTTCTCCACTGGTCCTCCATGACCCTGTGGCCGGTTCTCCACTGGTCCTTCATGACCCTGTGGCCGGTTCTCCACTGGTCCTTCATGACCCTGTGGCCGGTTCTCCACTGGTCCTCCATGACCCTGTGGCCGGTTCTCCACTGGTCCTTCATGACCCTGTGGCCGGTTCTCCACTGGTCCTCCATGACTCTGTGGCCGGTTCTCCACTGGTCCTTCATGACCCTGTGGCCGGTTCTCCACTGGTCCTCCATGACCCTGTGGCCGGTTCTCCACTGGCCCTTCATGACCCTGTGGCCGGTTCTCCACTGGTCCTTCATGACCCTGTGGCCGGTTCTCCACTGGTCCTTCATGACCCTGTGGCCGGTTCTCCACTGGTCCTTCATGACCCTGTGGCCGGTTCTCCACTGGTCCTTCACTTCTGATAGAGACTGACCACTGCAGACCGGAAACACCCCACAAAAGCTGCAGTTTTAGAGATGCTCTGACCCAACACAATCTGACCCTTGTCAAACTCACTCAAATCCTTACGCTTGCCCATTTTTCCTGCTTCTAACACATCAACTCTGAGGACTAAATGTTCACTTGCTGCCGAATATATCCCACCCACTAACAGAGATCATCAGTGTTATTCATAATGTTATGCCTGATCGGTATAATGTTACACTCTAAATAACAAACAGTAGATGGCGATAAATGTCTAAATAAGTCAATATTATTATTATAAATAACCAAACGGGAAGGCAGTCAGTTTTCATAGTTTGTGTCACGTGTTGTCATAGCTACTTCATAATTCCCAGATCTTGGTTGTGTTTATTATTCTAACATGTGGGAAGGATTTAGAATGAAGAATGTGTTCAAACTCGTATTATGACTTTTAAAACAAAGTTCACATTGCCGCATGAATGCTTATATTTATGTATGCACCTCCCAAATCCACACATTTGCATCATCATCATCATCATCAGTGGATGTATTGTGTCGGAGGGATTGTTCCCTGGCTCCTCCCTCTTTTCTTTCACATGGACACAAGGACTTCCTGTTGACGTTCGTGCGTCCTGACAATAGATAGTGATCCTCCAGTCCGAGTTTAGACCGAAAACAGAAACTATTTCACATGACAGCGTCAAACTCGGGCTCATCTGCGAGGAGAAACTCCCCATCCGCTGGATTCAAAGTTTGATCAGTTTCGGCGACTTTCCCGAGCGTTTCCGCGGAGGAATGCCGGTCAGGTCTGTTGTCTGGGTGTTTTAGACAGCAAACACACACCGTCTTTCTCTCGGTATGGCGGAGGCTCGAGCTGAGGAGGACGAGGAGCGTTTGCGCGAGCCCGGCGGCGGCGCGAGACGGAGCGCAGGTACGCGCCACACAAAAACTGTTCACGTAACTTATTCAACAACAAAACTGTAGGTTAAATATATATTAATTTTTCAGGTCATGCGCCACTTCTTTTTATATTTATTTAATTAAGTTCAAGTTTTCACTGTATTTGTAATCACCTTCTCTAGTTCATTTTAATGGTGCTGTGGAATGACAAAAAAATAGTTTTAACTGTATATATTCCATGCGGCCTGTTTATTAATATGAGCTCATAAAAAGCGGCAAAATCTCCCAATTCCGACTGTATTTCTCCCAATTCCGACTGTATTTCTCCCAATTCCGACTGTATTTCTCCCAATTCCGACTGTATTTCTCCCAATTCCGACTGTATTTCTCCCAATTCCGACTGTATTTCTCCCAATTCCCACTGTATTTCTCACAATTCTGACTGTATTTCTCACAATTCCCACTGTATTTCTCCCAATTCCCACTGTATTTCTCCCAATTTCCACTGTATTTCTCCCAATTCCCACTGTATTTCTTACAATTCCAACTGTATTTCTCACAATTCCCACTGTATTTCTCACAATTCCACACTGTATTTCTCCCAATTCTGACTGTATTTCTCACAATTCCCACTGTATTTCTCACAATTCCCACTGTATTTCTCCCAATTCTCACTGTATTTCTCCCAATTCCAACTGTATTTCTTACAATTCCAACTGTATTTCTCACAATTCCCACTGTATTTCTCACAATTCTGACTGTATTTCTCACAATTCCCACTGTATTTCTCACAATTCCCACTGTATTTCTCCCAATTCCCACTGTATTTCTCCCAATTCCCACTGTATTTCTCACAATTCCCACTGTATTTCTCACAATTCTGACTGTATTTCTCCAAATTCCCACTGTATTTCTCCCAATTCCCACTGTATTTCTCACAATTCCCACTGTATTTCTCACAATTCCCACTGTATTTCTCACAATTCCCACTGTATTTCTCCCAATTCTCACTGTATTTCTCACAATTCCCACTGTATTTCTCACAATTCTGACTGTATTTCTCACAATTCCCACTGTATTTCTCACAATTCCCACTGTATTTCTCCCAATTCCCACTGTATTTCTCACAATTCCCACTGTATTTCTCACAATTCTGACTGTATTTCTCCAAATTCCCACTGTATTTCTCCCAATTCCCACTGTATTTCTCACAATTCCCACTGTATTTCTCACAATTCCACACTGTATTTCTCACAATTCCCACTGTATTTCTCACAATTCCCACTGTATTTCTCACAATTCCCACTGTATTTCTCACAATTCCCACTGTATTTCTCACAATTCCCACTGTATTTCTCACAATTCTGACTATTTCTCCCAATTCCCACTGTATTTCTCACAATTCTCACTGTATTTCTCACAATTCCCACTGTATTTCTCACAATTCCCACTGTATTTCTCACAATTCCCACTGTATTTCTCCCAATTCCCACTGTATTTCTCACAATTCTGACTGTATTTCTCCCAATTCCCACTGTATTTCTCACAATTCCCACTGTATTTCTCACAATTCCCACTGTATTTCTCCCAATTCCCACTGTATTTCTCCCAATTCCCACTGTATTTCTCCCAATTCCCACTGTATTTCTCAAAATTCCGACTGTATTTCTCACAATTCCGACTGTATTCCGACTGTATTTCTCACAATTCTGACTGTATTTCTCACAATTCCCACTGTATTTCTCACAATTCCCACTGTATTTCTCACAATTCCCACTGTATTTCTCACAATTCCCACTGTATTTCTCAAAATTCCGACTGTATTTCTCACAATTCCGACTGTATTTCTCACAATTCCGACTGTATTTCTCACAATTCTGACTGTATTTCTCACAATTCTGACTGTATTTCTCCCAATTCCCTCTGTTTTTCTCCCAATTCCCACTGTATTTCTCACAATTCCGACTGTATTTCTCACAATTCCCACTGTATTTCTCACAATTCCCACTGTATTTCTCCCAATTCTCACTGTATTTCTCACAATTCCCACTGTATTTCTCACAATTCTGACTGTATTTCTCACAATTCCCACTGTATTTCTCACAATTCCCACTGTATTTCTCACAATTCCCACTGTATTTCTCCCAATTCCCACTGTATTTCTCACAATTCCCACTGTATTTCTCCCAATTCCCACTGTATTTCTCACAATTCCCACTGTATTTCTCACAATTCTGACTGTATTTCTCCAAATTCCCACTGTATTTCTCACAATTCCCACTGTATTTCTCACAATTCCCACTGTATTTCTCACAATTCCCACTGTATTTCTCCCAATTCCCACTGTATTTCTCAAAATTCCGACTGTATTTCTCACAATTCTGACTGTATTTCTCACAATTCCGACTGTATTTCTCACAATTCTGACTGTATTTCTCCCAATTCCCACTGTATTTCTCCCAATTCCCACTGTATTTCTCACAATTCCGACTGTATTTCTCACAATTCCCACTGTATTTCTCACAATTCCCACTGTATTTCTCCCAATTCTCACTGTATTTCTCACAATTCCCACTGTATTTCTCACAATTCTGACTGTATTTCTCCCAATTCCCACTGTATTTCTCACAATTCCCACTGTATTTCTCACAATTCCCACTGTATTTCTCACAATTCCCACTGTATTTCTCACAATTCCCACTGTATTTCTCACAATTCCCACTGTATTTCTCACAATTCTGACTGTATTTCTCACAATTCCCACTGTATTTCTCACAATTCCCACTGTATTTCTCCCAATTCCCACTGTATTTCTCACAATTCCGACTGTATTTCTCACAATTCCGACTGTATTTCTCACAATTCCCACTGTATTTCTCACAATTCCCACTGTATTTCTCACAATTCCCACTGTATTTCTCACAATTCCACACTGTATTTCTCACAATTCCCACTGTATTTCTCACAATTCCCACTGTATTTCTCACAATTCCCACTGTATTTCTCCCAATTCCCACTGTATTTCTCACAATTCCCACTGTATTTCTCCCAATTCCCACTGTATTTCTCCCAATTCTGACTGTATTTCTCCCAATTCCCACTGTATTTCTCCCAATTCTCACTGTAATTCTCCCAATTCCCACTGTATTTCTCACAATTCTGACTGTATTTTTCCCAATTCCCACTGTATTTCTCCCAATTCCGACTGTATTTCTCACAATTCCCACTGTATTTCTCACAATTCTGACTGTATTTATCCCAATTCCCACTGTATTTATCCCAATTCCCTCTGTATTTCTCCCAATTCCCTCTGTATTTCTCCCAATTCCCTCTGTATTTCTCCCAATTCCCTCTGTATTTCTCCCAATTCCCACTGTATTTTTCCCAATTCCCACTGTAATTCTCACAATTCCGACTGTTTTTCTCACAATTCTGACTGTATTTCTCCCAATTCCCACTGTATTTCTCACAATTCTGACTATTTCCCACAATTTTGACTGTATTTCTCACAATTCCGACTGTATTTCTCACAATTCCGACTGTATTTCTCACAATTCCGACTGTATTTCTCACAATTCTGACTGTATTTCTCACAATTCTGACTGTATTTCTCCCAATTCCCTCTGTTTTTCTCCCAATTCCCACTGTATTTCTCACAATTCCGACTGTATTTCTCACAATTCCCACTGTATTTCTCACAATTCCCACTGTATTTCTCCCAATTCTCACTGTATTTCTCACAATTCCCACTGTATTTCTCACAATTCTGACTGTATTTCTCACAATTCCCACTGTATTTCTCACAATTCCCACTGTATTTCTCACAATTCCCACTGTATTTCTCCCAATTCCCACTGTATTTCTCACAATTCCCACTGTATTTCTCCCAATTCCCACTGTATTTCTCCCAATTCCCACTGTATTTCTCACAATTCTGACTGTATTTCTCCAAATTCCCACTGTATTTCTCACAATTCCCACTGTATTTCTCACAATTCCCACTGTATTTCTCCCAATTCCCACTGTATTTCTCCCAATTCCCACTGTATTTCTCAAAATTCCGACTGTATTTCTCACAATTCTGACTGTATTTCTCACAATTCCGACTGTATTTCTCACAATTCTGACTGTATTTCTCCCAATTCCCACTGTATTTCTCCCAATTCCCACTGTATTTCTCACAATTCCGACTGTATTTCTCACAATTCCCACTGTATTTCTCACAATTCCCACTGTATTTCTCCCAATTCTCACTGTATTTCTCACAATTCCCACTGTATTTCTCACAATTCTGACTGTATTTCTCCCAATTCCCACTGTATTTCTCACAATTCCCACTGTATTTCTCACAATTCCCACTGTATTTCTCACAATTCCCACTGTATTTCTCACAATTCCCACTGTATTTCTCACAATTCTGACTGTATTTCTCACAATTCCCACTGTATTTCTCACAATTCCCACTGTATTTCTCCCAATTCCCACTGTATTTCTCACAATTCCGACTGTATTTCTCACAATTCCGACTGTATTTCTCACAATTCTGACTGTATTTCTCCCAATTCCCACTGTATTTCTCCCAATTCTCACTGTAATTCTCCCAATTCCCACTGTATTTCTCACAATTCTGACTGTATTTTTCCCAATTCCCACTGTATTTCTCCCAATTCCGACTGTATTTCTCACAATTCCCACTGTATTTCTCACAATTCTGACTGTATTTATCCCAATTCCCACTGTATTTCTCCCAATTCCCTCTGTATTTATCCCAATTCCCTCTGTATTTCTCCCAATTCCCTCTGTATTTCTCCCAATTCCCTCTGTATTTCTCCCAATTCCCTCTGTATTTCTCCCAATTCCCACTGTATTTTTCCCAATTCCCACTGTAATTCTCACAATTCCGACTGTTTTTCTCACAATTCTGACTGTATTTCTCCCAATTCCCACTGTATTTCTCACAATTCTGACTATTTCCCACAATTTTGACTGTATTTCTCACAATTCCGACTGTATTTCTCACAATTCCGACTGTTTTTCTCACAATTCCCACTGTATTTCTCACAATTCTGACTGCATTTCTCACAATTCCGACTGTTTTTCTCACAATTCCGACTGTATTTCTCACAATTCCGACTATTTCTCCCAATTCCGACTGTATTTCGCCTGTATTTCTCCCAATTCCGACTGTTTCTCCCAATTCTGACTGTATTTCTCCCAATTCCGACTGTTTCTCCCAATTCTGACTGTACTTCTCCCAATTCCGACTGTATTTCTCACAATTTTGACTGTATTTCTTCCAATTCCGCCTGTATTTCTCCCAATTCCGCCTGTATTTCGCCTTTATTTCTCCCAATTCCGACAGTTTTTCTCCCAATTCCGACTTCCTTCCAATTCTGACTGTATTTCTCCCAATTCTGACTGTATTTCTCCCAATTCCGACTGTATTTCTCCCAATTCTGACTGTATTGCTCACATTTCTGACTGTATTTCTCCCAATTCCGACTGTATTTCTCACATTTCTGACTGTATTTCTCCCAATTCCGACTGTATTTCTCCCAATTCCGACTGTATTTCTCCCAATTCCGACTGTATTTCTCACATTTCTGACTGTATTTCTCCCAATTCCGACTGTATTTCTCCCATTTCTGACTGTATTTCTCCCAATTCCGACTGTATTTCTCCCAATTCCGACTGTATTTCTCCCAATTCCGACTGTATTTCTCCCAATTCTGACTGTATTTCTCCCAATTCCGACTGTATTTCTCCCAATTCTGACTGTATTTCTCCCAATTCCGACTGTATTTCTTCCAATTCCGATTGTATTTCTCACATTTCTGACTGTATTTCTTCCAATTCCGATTGTATTTCTCCCAATTCCGACTGTATTTCTCACAATTCTGACTGTATTTCTCCCAATTCCGACGGGATTTCTCACAATTCTGACTGTATTTCTTCCAATTCCGATTGTATTTCTCACAATTCTGACTGTATTTCTCCCAATTCCGACTATTTCTCCCAATTCCGACTGTTTCTCCCAATTCTGACTGTATTTTTCCCAATTCCGACTGTATTTCTCCCAATTCCGACTGTTTCTCCCAATTCTGACTGTATTTCTCCCAATTCCGACTGTATTTCTCACATTTCTGACTGTATTTCTTCCAATTCCGATTGTATTTCTCACAATTCTGACTGTATTTCTTCCAATTCCGACTGTTTCTCCCAATTCTGACTGTATTTCTCACAATTCTGACTGTATTTCTTCCAATTCCGACTGTTTCTCCCAATTCTGACTGTATTTCTCACAATTCTGACTATTTCTTCCAATTCCGATTGTATTTCTCACAATTCCTACTGTATTTCTCACAATTCCGACTGTTTCTCACAATTCCGACTGTTTCCGACTGTTTCTCACAATTCCGACTGTTTCTCACAATTCTGACTGTTTCTCCCAATTCCGACTGTTTCTCACAATTCCGACTGTTTCTCACAATTCCGACTGTTTCTCACAATTCTGACTGTATTTCTCCCAATTCCGATTGTATTTCTCACATTTCTGACTGCATTTCTTCAAATTCCGACTGTATTTCTCACAATTCTGACTGTATTTCTTCCAATTCCGACTGTTTCTCCCAATTCTGACTGTATTTCTCACAATTCTGACTGTATTTCTTCCAATTCCGACTGTTTCTCCCAATTCTGACTGTATTTCTCACAATTCTGACTGTATTTCTTCCAATTCCGACTATTTCTCACAATTCCGACTGTTTCTCACAATTCCCACTGTTTCCGACTGTTTCTCACAATTCTGACTGTATCTCTTCCAATTCCGACTGTATTTCTCACAATTCCGACTGTATTTCTCACATTTCTGACTGTATTTCTTCCAATTCCGATTGTATTTCTCACAATTCTGACTGTATTTCTTCCAATTCCGACTGTTTCTCCCAATTCTGACTGTATTTCTCACAATTCTGACTGTATTTCTTCCAATTCCGACTGTTTCTCCCAATTCTGACTGTATTTCTCACAATTCTGACTATTTCTTCCAATTCCGACTGTATTTCTCACAATTCCGACTGTTTCTCACAATTCCGACTGTTTCCGACTGTTTCTCACAATTCCGACTGTTTCTCACAATTCTGACTGTTTCTCCCAATTCCGACTGTTTCTCCCAATTCTGACTGTATTTCTCACAATTCTGACTATTTCTTCCAATTCCGATTGTATTTCTCACAATTCCGACTGTTTCTCACAATTCCGACTGTTTCCGACTGTTTCTCACAATTCCGACTGTTTCTCACAATTCTGACTGTTTCTCCCAATTCCGACTGTTTCTCACAATTCTGACTGTATTTCTCCCAATTCCGATTGTATTTCTCACATTTCTGACTGCATTTCTTCAAATTCCGACTGTATTTCTCACAATTCTGACTGTATTTCTTCCAATTCCGACTGTTTCTCCCAATTCTGACTGTATTTCTCACAAATCTGACTGTATTTCTTCCAATTCCGACTATTTCTCACAATTCCGACTGTTTCTCACAATTCCCACTGTTTCCGACTGTTTCTCACAATTCTGACTGTATCTCTTCCAATTCCGACTGTATTTCTCACAATTCCGATTGTATTTCTCACATTTCTGACTGCATTTCTCACAATTCCGACTGTATTTCTCACAATTCCGATTGTATTTCTCACATTTCTGACTGCATTTCTTCAAATTCCGACTGTATTTCTCACAATTCCCACTGTATTTCTCACAATTCCGACTGTTTCTCACAATTCCCACTGTTTCCGACTGTTTCTCACAATTCTGACTGTATCTCTTCCAATTCCGACTGTATTTCTCACAATTCCGATTGTATTTCTCACATTTCTGACTGCATTTCTCACAATTCCGACTGTATTTCTCACAATTCCGATTGTATTTCTCACATTTCTGACTGCATTTCTTCAAATTCCGACTGTATTTCTCACAATTCCGACTGTATTTCTCACAATTCCGATTGTATTTCTCACATTTCTGACTGTATTTCTTCCAATTCCGACTGTTTCTCCCAATTCTGACTGTATTTCTTCCAATTCCGACTGTTTCTCCCAATTCTGACTGTATTTCTCACAATTCTGACTGTATTTCTTCCAATTCCGACTGTATTTCTCACAATTCCGACTGTTTCTCACAATTCCCACTGTTTCCGACTGTTTCTCACAATTCTGACTGTATCTCTTCCAATTCCGACTGTATTTCTCACAATTCTGACTGTATTGCTCCCAAATCCGACTGTATATCTTCCAAGATCTTATATCTTGCTGTGGAATGACAACTTGTTTTAACTGTAAATATTCCATGGGATCTGTTTATTAAAATGAGCTCATAAAAACGGCATTACAATCATAAACATTTTAAAATATAAAAAAATATGTTACATATATATGTATGAATAAAAATGTTGTATGTTAAAATAGGCATATGTCTGTGATTTATAATGAAGGAAGTTTATTAATCTGTAGGCTGAATGATGTTTCCTCTTTACTCAGTATGAAATATGAACCTGCTTTGTCCTGTGTGGAAACTAACATGTGAATATTAGTTTCACTCTAGCAGCTCAGCTTTATTGCTTCTGGGGAGTTTCTCAACTGTATGCGAAATGACAAGAATGATGTGTGATTCATCCCTCGTTCACGACATTTAAATATAATTATAAACGCTCACAGAGAGCTGTAGTTTCAGCAGTAATGTTTTCACTTGTGTAATGTATGAATTGGAGAAATCTGCAGCCCTGACTGTGTCACGTGACTTGAGCTCATGTGATCGTTAAATACCCCTCCACACACACACTATAGTAATTATGGTCTGTTTCTTGGCTGTTGTTTCTCTCTCTGTGGTTTGTTGTAAGTCACAGCTGAGACAAAAGCTCAGTGAGTTTCTCCCCAGTAGATCATGTCAGTATCGTGGCAGTGTGAAGGATCTGACAGTCGTAGATAATGAGGAATATTTATCAATCAATGTTTCTAAATACGCCATATTTTCATTCAAGTTGTGATATTCAAGTTTTCTTTACAAAATAAAGGTTTTTAATTGGCAATGTAACTCCATGACAGGTATACAATTATATGTGCAAAACATTAGTCATTTGATATTATCATTTTCATCCAGTTTTTGCTGATGCTTCCCACACTGTTAATCATTTATTCTGGCAATTGCGACATTCACACTTATGCATTTGGCAGATGCTTTATCCAAAGCGACTTACATTGGATTCAATGTAAACATTTAGTTTTTTTTGGGTGAGCGTACCCTTTGAATCTGCTGCTGTCACTGCTGAAGACTGTTATTTGTGGGTGACGTCCCGCAGTGAACACAAACACAGACTGTGTGATTTAAGATTACTGTGTGTGTGTGTGTGTGTGTGTGTTTGCAGAACATTCAGACAGAAACAAACCGGATCAGCGCCACTCCAGGTAAGACGAAAGTGTAAAAGAGTGAATGAGGAAATTATATTTTGTATGTTAAAATGCCTATTTTTCACTAAACTAGAAAACCGACTTTATTTCTCGCAATTCTGACTGTACACCAATCGGGCATAACATTATGACCATTTATAAACCTCATTTATAAACGTTGCGTACGCACAAAAGAAGGCGTACGCCGCTCTCTACGCAATAATTGGTATTTATAAAAAGCAAACTTGTGAGAAATGGCGACACCGTCGGCAGATGGAAGAAACACGTGAAAGTGTGTGAAACTGTAGACCGTTGTGTAAAAGAAATGGCAATACTTCCTCTCATAAATAACATGAAGACTTCACAAAACAAGTCTTACAATTAACAGCCAATCTGCAGTGTAAAACAAACAAAATCAAACGAAAATTACAACAGAAATGCAAATGAACACATATTTGCAAAAAGAAAAGTGAAATATGCATGTTATGCAATTCATCCTCATAAATAATATGGTAAACAGAATGAAATAATGTACAAAACTGATATTCTCGGAGCAGATATAGATGCAATTAGATAGACAGACAGATAATTAGGGAGATGGATAGATGGATAGATGGATAGATAGATAGATAGATAGATAGATAGACAGATAGACAGATAGACAGATGTATTAATTGTCCACTGGGGAAAGTTGTTTTCATAGTAAAAATGTCTTCATCAGCTACGGAATCATGGTATTCATGCATATGCCTTTAGTTTGTATTTATTTATCAATTCCCTTTTTTTTTTTTTTTTTGAGCTTCCGTACACAATGTTCTTGATTTCCTTCATTTTCTTTTCCTCTTGGACATTTTTAGTTTTAGCGTCATCTGAGGGTGGAGGTGAAGCTTTCGATTCATGTCTGAACATCTCTCGTCGAAAACATGTGATAAGAGCAGCAAACTCAGCTCTAGGACTGGAAAAACTGGTTCTGTCACAGCAGGGAAAACCCATTAGCTCTTTTCCTCTGTGATCTCCGGAGCGTAATGGGATTGTCAAAAATAACTCATGCACATGTGTACAGGAATAACACAACACATTTTTGGCTTTGTTTTGAGACCAATTTTGGCACATTTCTGAATGTCTTGATTCACTGTGTGTGTGTGTGTGTGTGTTCGATGAACGCAAGTTTGGGTGTGGTCTGGTTTGTGTTGTGTAACTGGAAAACCTTCAGGAAAACAGGCCTACAGTTCCTGAATCATGGAAAAATTCATTGAGTCCTTCTGTTTCCCCCTCTCTCTTCCAGCCAAGGGCCGCTGTCGTCCATCAGAGCGGTCATCAAGCGCAGTGAGTGTGTGTGTGTGTGTGTGTCCCGCACAGCTTAATTCGGTGTGTTTTGTATGTTCTTTGCATGTGAGTTTGGTTTTTGTGTTTTTTGTTGGAAACTGCACAGCATCGAGAACGAGCTCTCAGGGAGACCATCAGCGGGAGCGGAGGTCAGTGGCTTTTCCTGCTCTGTGTTAGTTAGAGTTGTCTGATGTCTGACTCTTCTCTGACACCGTCAGCTCATTTAACAAATACCGTTCATTTATTAGAGACAAGTGTGAGTGTGTGTGAGTGTGTGTGAGTGTGTGTGAGTGTGTGTGAGTGTGTGTGAGTGTGTGAGAGTGTGTGAGAGTGTTTGTGTGAGAGTAAGCGTGTGAGCGAGCAAGTATGTGTGTGTGTTTGTGTGTGTGTTTGTGTGTGTGAGCGTGCGTGTGTGAGCGTGCGTGTGCGTGTGTGTGTGTGTGTGTGTGTGAGAGAGAGAAAGTGTGTGTGTGTGTGTGTGTGAGCGTGCGTGCGTGTGTCCATGCGTGTGTGTGTGCGAGTGTGTGTGAGCGTGCGTGTCCATGCGTGTGTGTGCGTGCTTGTGTGTGTGCGTGCGAGTGTGTGTGTGAGCGTGCGCGCGCGTGTGTGTGCGAGCGTGCGTGTGTGTGTGCGAGTGTGTGTGAGCGTGCAAGCGTGTGTGTGCGAGCGTGTGTGTGTGTGTGCGAGTGTGCGTCATTTTCATTTAGTTTAACTTGATATACTAAAAACTAAAAATAACTCAACACACTAAAAGTAATATTGACAAAAACAACAAAATTATTATTTTTTTTACAAAAATTAAAATGAAAAAGGAAAATATAAGAAGTAAAACCAATTTAAAACATGAACAAAAACTACAGTATCTAAAATACTATAATAATTTAACAGTGTCTGTTTAACAGTAATATCATAACTGGGAGTAAAACTATTCGCTGTTAAATCGTTCAGTTCTCAAGTCACTGTTAACTAAACAGCCAATCAGATTCAGGTGATTGTTGTTCCGCAGGCGTCCACAAATCACCATCCTCTCTGCTGAGCCGCTGCCGTCCAATACGTGGTTCCCGGGGGCCTCTGGGGCGTTTCCTCCGGCCCCGCCCCCTGCCCCGCCCACATGGGCTGCAGGCTCCACGACAGTGCAGGTGGGTGGAGCTTGAGGAAGTGAGGCATGGCGTTTATTTATCTGATTGATTGATTGATTGGTGCTCCTCCTCCACAGCTCCCGCCTCCCTCCTATGAGCAGGTGATCCGAGAAAAGAGCCGCGAACAGAATCTGCCCCCCCCCTCGTCTTCCTCTCCGTCATCTTCCTCTCCATCTGCTCGTCTCTCCACCTCCACCATCGCCACGCAGACGGACACGGATTCCCCCGGCCCACGATCCTCAGCTGCTCGTCCCGGTGAGACGAGGTTTCCATGGTTCCCACAAAATCTGAAAATTGATGACAAATTTTCCAGTCCTGGAAAACACATGGAAAATTAGAGAAAATGTCCTTGAAAATATTGTTGTTGTCTGGGAAAATTCTTTAAAAAAAAGTTATTTCTTTAGCCGAGTATAAAGAGTTTATCGCTGGCCCAAACAATAAGCGCTAGTTGCAGAAAGCACATGTTCAGGAATGCTGAGTTTGATGCGTGTGAGTAGTATTTTGAATAATGATGTTTAATAGCTAATGCTATAACTGCTCAAATGTATGCAGTGAATGTTAACTCGTAAGCTGCTACCTAATCACATCATTGTGATATAAAGTCACATTTGTGTGTTATATAGTCAGAATTGTGTGATATAAACTCGCAATTCTGACTTTTTTTCTCAGAATTGTGAGATCTAAACTAAATTTTTCAACTAAATATCGAAATAAATCTAATTATTAAACTAAATTAACCATATCAACTAAATTACTGATCTAAAAGCGCTATATAAATAAAGTTGACTTGACTTGACTTAAACTGCAATTGCAATTTTCGCGTTTATATCACAAATATGTAAACTCGCAATTGCGAGAAAGTCAGAATAGCGAGATAAAAAGTCACAATTACCTTTTCTTTCTATTCTGTGGCGTAAACAAGCTTCCATAGTCATAATGTATGATTAAGAGCTCATATTGAAAAATGCTGGATTGTTAAGTCAGGGCTCGACATTAACGCTTGTCCGGGACAAGTGGATTTTTTGAAGGGGCAAGTGAAAGAGAATTTTACTTGCCCGACGGACAAGTAGCCTGATAAAACGTCATTAACAAAAATAACTAGGGAATCACCAAAATGCAAGAATGATTCTGCATTCATTACTGTAAGTGGCGATTGACAGTGGATGATAATATATAATGTATAATGAACTGACGGCAACTAATGCACTGTTGACGCTAGCGCAGCTCGAGGAGAAATCGAAAAAAATGTGCACCGCTCACAAAGCGAAACTCAGTTAACACACTGCCGTAAAAATGTAGAAATGTGGAGTTTATTTATATTTATAACATGATACAGTTGCAACGTCACATTACCAAGAGTGCTGTTTTCCTGAATTACATCATGACTGAAAATGACACTGATTTCGACAGTTCCATAAACAATTATTAACATTAAGTCACTTACATTTTAGATGCAATATTGAGTGTTTTTGTTCCATTTCAGCAGCAAAAATAGTTCCAAAAGATCACAGCAGAACGCGTGTCACAGCAACAGCGTGTTAGTGAATGATTCAGCGTTTGAATGAATCGATAGAATCAAAGATTCAATGAACTAATCGTAAACGCCTACCTCATTCTTGAATGAATCAGCGCTTGAACGAATCGACTCAATGACTCACTCATTAAGACGGTCACATGCTGCCACCTACTGGTGGTTTAGTTTCATCTTTCCAACATTTCTTATTTGTATATTCAAAAAATATTTAAAACAATCTCATAACATTATTTAATGCAGTTGTAATTTTTCAGTGTAAATTATTTAATTTGACTGGTAACAGCCAGTGTCGTCTTCTAATTTAATTAATTGATCCAATTTAAGAATATAAAAGGAAATCTGAATCATAGCCTATATTTAATAAGATTAGGGGGAAAATGCCCTTTATAAAAGGTACAAATATCACATGCATATTATGTCAAAGCTGATTGAACACTGGTGAGAATATTGCTTCAGAATACATTTTATGTACAACACACACAAAATATATATATTTTTTTTTTCGGACAAGCACATTTTTTACTCGGACAAGTTGATGACAGATTTACTTGTCCGAAGGACAAGCACGTGAACATGCTTAATGTCAAGCTCTGGTTAAGTAATGGCAATAAACTGTACGACTTTTAAAGACTTAGAAAGCAATATTTGGCATGATCCTTGTCTTTTATTCTTGCCGCAGTAAAATTGAAACTGTCCTGGAAAAGTACTGGAAACTTGTTGAGTGGGAACCCTGGGTTTCGTTTCAGGCTGAATTTGCAGGGAAATGTTTTGCCGTTTACAGAAATGTGATCTTTGTCCTGCAGTTCACAAACCGCCCAAACCCCCGCGGCCCTCCCTGCCCCTCTCACACACACCTGACCCGGACCCTAATCCTCAGTGTGGCGTCCAGACGGACTTCGACGACATCTTTGATGACATCAGTCCCATAGGCCCCGCCCCCACCCCCCTGGACTTCCCCATGAGCGAGGAGGCGAGTGCTCGACCCAGACCCCGGCCGCGCTCCACAGCCGCCCTGCGACCCGTGGTTCTGGACCAGCCCATGACGAGGGAGGTGAAGGTCCAGACTCTAGTGCGTCTGAAGGACGATGGGGACGTGTTCGCCGGGTTCGATGACGCTCCGTCCAACATCTCCAGCAAATACCTCCAAGACCTGCTGGACGTTTTCGGCCCGGACGACCCGCACGCAGAAAGCCAAGCTAACACTGTAGACACGCCCTCAGAACCGCTGAGTAGACCACAACCACGGCCCAGAACTCACAAATCCAAACCCCAGCTCGCACCAAAACCATCCGTCTTTGAGGTTTTTGACCCTGTGGGTGAGCAAAGCCCCTCCAAACCCCCGAGTGCACCAGTGCCAGCGCCCCGACCCCTTCTCAACAAACCCCAGAGTCCGCCAGAGGAGGCCAGATCCGCTCCAGCCGCCCGTCCTGCCAGCGCTCCTCCTGGCCAGCAGATGGCAGCGCTGGCCTCCGCTTCATCCGCCAGGAGGAACTCAGACGATCAAGCTAAACACACTCCGGTCGAGGCGACACCTGTGACCACCCCCGACAGGAACGCCGGAAAACGTGAGTGTGTGTGATTTTCTTGTTGCTAGGGCAGTTTGGGGGATTTATTAAAGTGCAGTTCAATTTGAAAAGGTTTGTAGGGCAAAAATATTGTGATAATATACCAATATTACTATACAATTATAGTTTATTTGTCATGTATAAAAATGTCAGTGACAATTCAGAGTTATGACTATATATTCAGGGTTATGACTATATATATTCAGGGTTATGACTATATGTATATTCAGGGTTATGACTATATATTCAGGGTTATGACTATATATATATATATTCAGGGTTATGACTATATGTATTCTGGGTTATGACTATATATATTCAGGGTTATGACTATATATTCAGGGTTATGACTATATGTATTCTGGGTTATGACTATATATATATTCAGGGTTATGACTATATATTCAGGGTTATGACTATATGTATTCTGGGTTATGACTATATATATATATTCAGGGTTATGACTATATATTCAGGGTTATGACTATATTTTTCTGGGTTATGACTATATATATATATTCAGGGTTATGACTATATATTCAGGGTTATGACTATATGTATTCTGGGTTATGACTATATATATATTCAGGGTAATGACTATATATTCAGGGTTATGACTATATGTATATATTCAGAGTTATGACTATATATATATATATATATTCAGAGTTATGACTATATATATATATATTCAGAGTTATGACTATATATATATATTCAGGGTTATTACTATATATATTCAGGGTTATGACTATATATATTCAGGGTTATTATTATATATTTATATTCAGGGTTATGACTATGTATATATTCAGAGTTATGACTATATATATATATATTCAGAGTTATGACTATATATATATATATTCAGAGTTATGACTATATATATATATATATATATATATATATATATTCAGGGTTATGACTATATATATTCAGGGTTATTATTATATATTTATATTCAGGGTTATGACTATATATATATATATATATATATATATATATATATATATATATGCAGATACATATTCATAATTATGACTATATATATTCAGAGTTATGACTATATATATATATATATATATATATATATATATATATATATATATATATTCAGAGTTATGACTATATATTTGGATTTACATTTAATTATTTCCTGCCAAACAGGAACATATTATCAGAATTGTGAGAGAAAATGTCGCAGTGAAGTTTTTTTTTTTTTATTCCGTATCAGGAGCTTCCATAAATAATGATCATGATTTCCTTATTAAGGCGAGACACGGCAGGTGAAAACATCGTTTTTTCATGCAGTGGTCAATTTTGAGATTTTGGGCCAGTTTGCTCCCTTAACATGTAAGCTTTCATGTCAAAATAAAAAAAATGTCAACATTACACATTAAGGTGGTTATTTCATTATATTTTGTCACCGTGCGCCTTTAGATTTCTACCCGAAATCATCAAAAGTTATTCTAGCGCGAGCTCCCGTGCCGTCTCCATTCACTTAAACGTGTCATGCTTGGTATGATTATAAAGCTCTCAGTCTCACACACAGCGCTGGCTAATCCAAATATGGACATTTCCTTTGTAGAACTAACCAACCGCGAATGTTTACAGCCGAACACCTCATCTGATTGGTCGATGTGAATTTCTCACGCGCTGGCTCTTGCTTGTGTATTCTCCGCCTGAGAGAAAGTGTAGACAACGCTGAAATCGGTTTATAAACGCTCACAGAAAAGACCAAGTAGCAAGAGCTAGTAAAAAGAAAGTAAACAACAACAAATTAGACGACGAAACCCCGTCAGAATTAGATTCAAATAGTTATAGATGGACCAATTCAACAAACAGGGACAGCTCGTCTGCAGTTTTTGTGAAGGTAGTTCTCTTAAGGTAGTTATCGAATAGCTATTGCTATTAATAATTTATTCATTTATCAATTTCCACGTGTTTTAAATATTATACACTACTGATATTAATTAACTGAATATATATTTTGTTTGTAGGTTGGGGGTTTTATAGAAATGTATGCAGTTATACAGTATAAAACTTTAAAGGCCGTTTTCTCAAAATGAGTTTTTCCTCACACTCATACCCCTTTTCCAGCAAGGCAGTGCTAGAGCTAATTCAGAGCCAGAGCTAGTCCCAGTTCATAGTTGGTTCGACTGAGGAGCCTTCTAAGAACCGTTTGCTTTTCCACATGCTGAGAGCCACAACAGAGCCATGTATTGCGTCACTGTATACGTCTCATCTCTCTCAGCAACGCTAGCGAGGCAGCGGCAGTGTTGCCAAGTCTACGGTTATGGCGCAGGCTTTTTTTCATGACCGCGGCTTGAAGCGACCCCAATTATGTAATATTTAGCCCCGGGAATGCGAATTTTAGTAGGCAACCATGCCAAAAAAACACATATTTTACCCCCAAATGTGATTTTTACCGGGGAAGCCCCCCTGAAACGCGATTGGGCTTGTTTTGAGTAGCAATTGGGCGGGTTTTGTTGTGAAAACCTGGCAACCCTGGGCAGCGGGAAACACACACACACCAGGCTTGTTCAAGATGCATCGGCGCTGCGCACACCGATCCACGTATGATAAAAAACGCATGAGTGAATCAAAAGCATAAGGAGTCATATGCTCTCGCTGGACGCGATCGGTCTGCACAGCTGTGAACAAGCCTTCCATCAACAATGCAAACGTTGCGTTACTATTGATTCACATGGCTTTACGATCCTACATCGGCATCAAAACACAACGAAAACACAGCGAATCCAACGCATTCATGCAGTTCGCCGTAATTTGTATAGACGGAGATTACAAACGAGCAGCAGCTGTTAGCTCCATTAGCAGCTATTTCAAAAATGGCGGATCTCCAGTTTGTGTTGGCCTTGTTGACCCCGCCCCCAGCGCCTGACGTAATCGGTTCTTACTTCTAGCCCTGTCCTAGCCCAGCAATGTTTTGGTGCTACTTAAGAACCACTTTTCCTGGCTCGGAGCTGGGCTTTGGGTGTGGAAACACAAAGAACCGATTTGAAACTAGGCTCTGGCTCCGATCTAGCTCTGGCTCTGCTTTGGTGGAAAAGGGGTATCAGAGTCAGATATATCCACTTCAGTAGCACCTACAAGCACCAACTCTTCAGTCTTGTACTGAACTATATTCTCTATATGCTTTTACAGAGGGATTTGTTGATATATTCCTATCCTGAGTTATAGGTCCTTTAACTCCAAAAAACATGGCGAAAATTGATTTTTTTGTCAGTATTCTCTAATTTACTTAAGCACAAAATAAGATATCCAGAATCCCCTCTGTGAAAGCCCTCTCATCTAACATGTCAACAAATAGAACCAATAATTTTAAACATGGTCCTTTCCAATTTCCAGATTTTGTTTTTGGAAAAGTATGCAAATGAGCATATTTTTAAGTATATAAGGCCTCATTTGCATATTAAAACATTAATTTACACAAAGCTTGTAATACATTTTTTTTCTAATGTTTATGCCAGTAATAAACTGTAGAAGTTTCACAGTGATATCTAAAATTCCCTATTCACCTGTAGTGTCTCGCCTTAATGCTATTTTTTTCCCTTTTGTTTGTACTATTTTGTTATTAATGTTATTATTATTATTATTATTATTATTGTATATTTTAAAATTAAAATAAAGCAATTGAGTATTTAAGAAAAATTTAATAAATAATCATAACATAATATTGATAAATAATAATACATATAATAAAATAAAATATAGAAAAATAAAATAAAAATATAAAATATAATAATAATAGTAATACTTTTGTATTTTACAATACTTTAAAATTACAATAATACTATGACTTTGTTTTTGTATTTAACCTGGACAATGGCCAGATTCAGCTCAGAGCTCACTTTCATTGCAGTCTCTGGGCAACTTATCGTTTAATGAGTGTGTGTGTGTTTATATCCAGGTCCATCAGTTCCCAAACACTCCCGGCCGCCTCCACCTGTGCTCAGGAAGATGCCGCCCCCCTCACAGGTGATGCTATATCTGTTCAAATATTAGCATGAGCATTTCAGAAGGATTAGATGCTAATGATGCCGATGTGTGTGTTCAGGCCGCTGTGGATGTCTCCATCACCACCACTGCCCCAGTTCCTCCTCTCCCTCCGAGGTACCACAGCGCTTCTCCTCCAGAACGAGCCTCTGGTTTGTTTTGTCCCATCTCTCATTCTCTCTGTTTGTGTCCCAGACCCAGTGGTGGTAGACTCCTCCCCCTCCGTCCTCCTCCAATCAAAGTAGCCAAACCTGCAGGCTCCGCCTCCTCCCCTGCTGCGACCAATCAGCTGCCAAGCAGCAGGGTTTCAAAGAGAGCCCCGCCCCTCCCACCCCGACCCACACCAGGACATCCGCTCTATAAGCGCTATTCTGTGAGTGTTTTTAGAGTATTTGACTCCAGGAAAATGTCTTTTAGGGTTAAAATTCTGTTCTTATTTACACACATTCATGTCATTCTTATGCTCTATCAAAATCATTTGTGTTATTCTAACCCTCTGGTGCTCTTCGTCATGTACGTGTTGTTTTTTTACTTCATCTGAATGTTACGAAACTTTAAGGTTTTGCTGTGTGAACACAAAAAAAATCACGGACATGATTCGAAAAGGTTAAATGGTCCTAAAAAAAGTCACACTTGTGTTCCTCGCGGTCTAAAATGAGCGCATTGGAACTGAATGGAGATGAATTTCACACAACCGAAATCTGACTGAACGCTCATTTATTGAGATATCAACCTCAAATTTTAGATTTATGGCTTTGATTTTCTTGCAGTTTTAGAGAGAAAGTTTTTTTTGAAAATATATATACTTCACATAAAAATTGAAAATAGTATTTTTGGGCATTTTTCATAACAATAAACCAAGCGGCTCCTCCCGCAGTTTCTCTTGAAGCCTGCAGTTCATGGACTGGCCACTAGAGACAGACTCCAGAAGGAGCAGAATCTCATTGAGCTCATGTTAAAATGCCCAACTTTACAGCAGAAGAACACGTTTACTGTTGCTTTTGGTCTATTCGGCTAATTTTGCCCTTCATGACGACTGTGAGGGGGTGCATTATTTTATAACTCATTCGTTTACATTATATAACGCCTTAAAGTTCTGCATAATTAAGGGTGTGGCCACTTTGAGTGCCGTTTGTCTGCTGTCTGTTAGTCGTCACCTAAGCTCCGCCCACGTCCCGCCTCTTTGCCCATTTCCTGTTATACGCCAAGATGGCGACGGCCAGCTCGACCCGACTTTACGCTTCAGAACGGCTCTTCACAATCGTATGAGTGATGTCACGGACACTACGCCCATATTTCTTTACAGTCTATGCAATAAACGTAAAATTCTGTAACTCTTTTTAAGTTCACTTTTTAAAACTTCAGCAATAATCTGCCAAGTGTCGTCTTGAAAAGGAACCAATCTAGGGCTGCAACAACTAGTCGATAAAATCAATAATAATCGATAATGAAAATCATCGGTAACGATTCTCACGATCGATTAGTCGGGTCTGCAGTCGCGCTAAATTACAGCACTGAAGAACTCCTTTCTAGTAAATAGTGGAGGGAACAGAGTGAGCTGATGCAGGAAAGATACGTGATCCAAGTGCCCAAAACATGAGAATTGTTAATTTATGCTTCATTAGCGTTTAACACACCCTCTCTGTGTGTGTGTGTGTGTGTGTGTGTGTGTCCTCAGCGCAAAACGTTAATTTTACAGGTTATATCCACTGATCTATATAGAGAACAGCAGTTATATCCTCATGTGTAAATGCTACTAATTCACAGCATTTCTATTTTGCATGAAAGTGCGTCCTGACAGTCGGTGTTAAACTGAGACAATAATATTCAGCGCAAAAACATAAATTTCGCTGAAATACCTGCTTTAGGCACTAAATTTAGGTTTTAAGTCAGCATGTAATACATGTATTTTATGAGAGTAACTGTAAAGGGATAACGGCGTGTAATTGAATATAAATGCAAGACGTTTCTACAGGATAAAGAAATGATCGTAACAGTAACAGAGCGAATGTGTGTGCTAACACTGAGTTTTGTTTTTGTTTTTCTTTAATATCATTTTAATGTAGGGATTTTCAACTCCTTTTGCTTAGTAGCTTTTTTGCACATAGTGTATAGCACAAATGAATAGAAACAAAATAATTTTTTTCTCTGATTCCTGAGCTCAAGACGATTCGATTGCACACTATGACATAATTTTCCGTCATGACAATTTTCCCGCCATTTTTAATGAAACTAAATTAACTTTTGCGAACTCATCCTATGCTGTTGCTTTGATTTTCACAAAAATTTTACCAGATCATCTTCAGGCCATGCTGACAAAAAGTTATGTAATTCAAGTTGATTTGTCAAATCGTTTTTGATAAACGCGCGAACAAATTTTACGTAGCGGTTGTGAAAATACACTTAAGGCTATATCTCCACAACGCTTTATCGTGCTCAGATCAAAATTGGTACATGTCATCACAAGCATGACCTGAGACAACCTGCAGCATTTCGGCACAGCGCCACCTACTGGTCCGGAGATACGAAAAATGGATATTTGTGCTCATAACTTCTCTACCTTTTGTCCAAAAATCATAAGTGGTATCGTTAGATTCAGGACGGAATGCAGAGTCGTATGATATCCGATTTTACCATATCGGCCATTTTGGCTGTCGGCCATTTTGAATTATGTGCTAAAATGCTGTATTTTATGAACCCATGAACGGATTGTTATGAAACTCGGTTTGGGTCATCAGCTCAATGCCCTGAAGGAGCCTGAGAAGTTTTGAAAAAGCGCCACCTAGAGGAGAATTCTTTTTTCAAACGATTATAACTTTGGGTGTGGTTGACTTATTTTCATGGGAGTAACTTTTTTTGTCTCCTGAATCCTTGCCAAGTCCAACGATACCAGACTTGCCAGGTTTCGGCGTATGGTTTGTGCAGCGTTGTAATTTAGCGCTTTAAAAACTTTAGCTGATATCTTCAAAACCGTTAGTCCGATCGAGACAAAACCAGCATCAGAAGTTCTGAAACATAGGTCGATAGCTGAACGCTAATACTCAAATGTCAAAATATTGATAGTAAGGGGGAGTAAAATCCAATCAAAGTCAGGTGTCAGTCTTTTTTTACTGTTTTTTTTATATTAATGTCTATAACTCCAAAACGAATGAGATATTTTCACCAAAATTGACACACACATGTATGGGCTCACTCCGAGGACACATAAAAAAATTGTAGGATTGTGCCTCTTGATGGCGCTATAATAGAACAAAACATGACATTGGCTCTATACAACTCAATGTTTGGGGTTTTAACATTTTTACTTGAAATAGTCTTCAAATGTCTTCACTCATTTTTTCAGTTGGTCTGCTGCTGCTTCCTTGTTTGCTTCTGTTGTTCTTGGTCCCGGTATTGCTGCTCGCAGCTATATTTATTACTATTGTTTGTTTTGTTCATTGTTAAACCATGGTTCCTTTATGTAACAGTAGATATATTCACTCTGTGTGTTTTCATCGCTCTCAGCTGACACGTGTGTTTGAAGGACAGCATTGGGCAGGATGTGGAATAGT
>JARQWZ010006149.1:0-59488 GCA_033150135.1 Gobio occitaniae | reverse complement strand
ACCGATCCCCTTATCCAGTGATATTAGGCAGAGATGTGCCTGTGTTGGTGGATTTGTTGCAGCGTGATAACGTAGCAGATGCTAGGGTTGTAACTAGAGCTCGGGCTAATCAAGAGGAGGTTAGTAAACAGCTTTTACAAGATTTACCATTTCATGTGACGTCCAAAATAGAAAATCTAAGAGGGAGAAACGTCAAGCTAAAGTTATGGGTACTGAAGTGGTAGAAAAGGTGACAAAGCCCAACACAGATGATCTGGAGCAAATTCCTTATGATATTGTGCAGTTGCAAAGGCAGGATGGAACTTTGAAACTGTTGTTTGAGAAGCGAAGGCTAACAGTACAACATCTACTCAGAAAGATCAGCTGATTATCAAAGATGATAAGTTGTACTTAATAAGTGCTGAAGGTGAAGAGAGATTGGTGGTACCGGAGTCAATGAGGTTGAAAGTATTACAGTTGGGTCATTCAGTGCCGTGGGCAGGACATTTGGTCAACAGAAAACGCTGTCTAGAATAGCTAAGAAGTTTTATTGGCCTAAGCTCTATACAGATGTTGTGGATTTTTGTAAATCATGCCCAGAATGCCAGATGGTGAGACCAGCTAAAAAGAGTGATAGGGTACCTCTTGTAAGTTTACCTATTATTGACATACCATTTACGCGTATTGCAATGGACATTGTAGGACCTTTGGAAAAAAGTAGATCGGGTAATAAGTACATTCTGGTTGTTGCCGATTACGCTACGCGTTACCCAGAAGTTTTTCCTCTCAGAAACATTAAGACAAGACAGGTTGTGAATGCACTAGTTCAACTTTTTTCTCGAGTAGGATTGCCCAAAGAGATAATTACGGACCAGGGCACTAACTTTACATCCAGGTTGATGAAACAAGTTTGCTCAATGTTGCGTATACATCCCATACAGACCACTCCCTATCACCCTCAGACAGACGGTATGGTGGAGAGATTTAATCAGACCTTGAAGTCAATGTTACGGAAGTTTGTGTCTGATACAGGTACTGATTGGGACCAATGGTTGCCGTATTTGATGTTCGCGTATCGTGAAGTCCCACAGTCGTCAACCGGCTTCTCACCATTTGAGATGCTGTATGGACGTCAGGTTCGTGGACCGCTGGATGTACTAAAAGAGGCTTGGGAAGGAGGTAATGCACGTGAGCAAACAAACATTCTGTCGTATGTTATGAAGATGAGAGAGAAACTGGATTCTATGACGGAGGCTGTGAGGGCGAACATGACCAAAGCGCTGCAGCAGCAGAAATTCTGGTATGATCAGTCAAGTAGGAAAAGAACGCTGACTCCAGGGCAGAAGGTACTGTTGTTACTTCCTACTACTGAAAGTTCACTTTTGGCGAAATGGCAAGGACCATATGAAGTACTGAGAAAGCTAAGTCCCACGAATTATGAGATTTCTGTACCTGATCGTAGGAAAAAGTCACGAATTTTCCATATTAATCTGTTAAGGCCTTGGAATGAGAGGAAAGGCTCATGGTCAGAGCAGCTGTGGGCAAGGAAAGTGGAGGAGGAAGAGGAGTTGGAGGAACAATATTTTCCTGTTAATTCAAAATCAACTTATCCACTAATAGATCATCTGCCACCTAAAAAGCAAAAGGAGTTCCAGAATCTAGTACCAGGGGGATTGTTTTCTGATAAACCAGGAAAAACGACACTTTTGCAGCATAATATTCATTTACTTGCAGCAGAGCCGATTAGGCAAAACCATTGCAGAGTGCCAGCACGCCTGATCCCAGCCTTGAAAGAGGAGGTGCAAATGATGCTGGAGTCAGACATCATCGAGCCGTCCACAAGTGAATGGTGCAGTCCAGTCGTGCTGGTGCCAAAGAAAGATGGGACTCTCAGATTCTGCGTTGATTTCTCAAAGCTGAATGCAGTATCAGCTTTCGACCCTTATCCGATGCCGAGAGTCGACGAGTTGATCGAGCGACTAGGCAAAGCTAAGTATTTGACAACTTTAGATCTTTGTAAAGGATACTGGCAAGTACCATTGACTGATTCTGCTAAGAACTTGACTGCTTTTCGTGTTCCTGCAGGGCTGTATCATTTTAAGTATATGCCGTTTGGTCTGCATGGGGCCGCAGCGACCTTCCAGCGCCTGGTTGATCAAGTGCTACGGGGCCTGGATAGTTTCGCAGCAGCGTACATCGACGATATCGTCATTTTCAGTGAGTCCTGGGAACAGCATCTGGAACACCTGGCAAAGGCGTTTGAAAGAATTCAACGGGCAGGTCTGGTGGTGAACGCAAAGAAATGCCAAATAGCCAAACAGGAGGTTTCCTTCTTGGGCTATGTCGCTGGAGGAGGTTCAGTGAGACCTCAAGTGGACAAACTTCAAGCAATTTTGTCATGTGCACCTCCGTCTTCAAAGAAAAGTGTCAGATCCTTTTTAGGTTTGATAGGCTGGTACAGAAGGTTTATACCTAACTTTGCCAATAGAGCTGCATTACTGACTGAACTTACAAAGAAAAGCAGTCCCACTAGAGTCAAGTGGACACCAGAATGTGAACGTGCTTTTCAAGATCTTAAGTCTTGTTTGTGCAAAGACCCTGTGTTACAGAGTCCGAACTTCGAATTGCCGTTTGTGGTACAAACGGACGCATCTGAGATGGGACTGGGGGCGGTATTGTTACAGGGGGAAGGAGAAGATCGTCGTCCTGTACAGTACATAAGTAGAAAACTTTTTCCCCGAGAGACTAAGTATTCCACAGTGGAGAAAGAGGCTCTAGCCATCAAATGGGCCTTAGATACGTTAAAGTACTATCTGATTGGTAAAGACTTTGTGCTTGAGACTGATCATCGAGCGTTGCAATGGCTCAAGAGAATGAGAGACACTAACGCAAGGATAACGCGATGGTATTTATCCCTTCAACCTTTTAAATTTGAAATCCAGTATAGACCAGGAGCACTTAATGTTTTGGCCGACTTTTTGTCACGGCACTCCTGAGGTCGTGCCTGTTTAGAGGAAGGGGGGTGTGTGATGATGAACCTGGGAGGGGTTATCATCACAGGAACATCATTGCACAGTGTTGTATACAATGATTTATTGTTTAATGTATTATGATTGTTTTCATATTGTGTATTTGATTGATGGTATCATTTGAGATTGTTTTCTGTTTAAATGCATATGTAACAGCATAGACATTGAATGCATTTTGATTGTCATGGAAGTTTCCTGACCCCTACTATTGGTATGGTCCGTTAGTGTTTGGCGGGAAGATTCCATGCATAAAAGGGGAGAGGTTAGTTGAGCCTGGGAAGAGATGGGCCAAGAGCCGAAGCTTGCACAGTCAAGCGCTGAAAGATGTGAGTCTTTACTGTGAGAGGCTTGTGCCTCAAGGCTAGATTTGATGCCATGTTTTGCTGCTTCTAGCATGTTTTCTTTATGATTTATATTGTTGAGTTTTGTATTTTTAATTATTTGTTTTGTTTATTTTTTGAACTTCCTTTGGAGAGCACGTGTGGTGAGACAGCTGTCCTAATAAAACCACTTGGACGTTAATACTTACCTACTGTGTACTCTACTCATTAACACTTTCCCAGGCCTTTCGGCAAACAACTAGGAGCTGGTGGCTGTGGTCCTAACAGCTACCCGACAAGAATAAATAAGAAGTACTCTGACTTTGAGTTAAACATGTGATTTAATACTGTCATAATTTAAACTATAATAGCCTATTATAATCTGCCATCTGCAGCTTTGTGATTTTTAGCCATTTTTGTGAGCCATTAATTACACACATTTGTCTAATCAAACGTGGAAAATAAACTAATAACTATCACTAATCATTTTAATTTGATATAAACCGTTTTCAGATTTTTATAGTTCAATTAGGTTACGTTTAGTCACAGCTAGTTTTCTTCCCGGAACTACAGTATGTAGGGTTTGTTTCTGGTGGGATACTCATTAGTGGCGCTCTCTGTGCTCCTAGCGCGTTAGTTGTGTTCCTTCGGTATTGCTGACATATTCATCAAATAATATATGTCGACTGCTTTGGTAAACAGAAATAATAATTTAAGACATGTTTGTATGATTGTTGTATTTGGATATTTCTGGAGGTGTGTACTTTAATTAACTGTATTTTTTAATTGTTTAAATGTAACTTATATGCTTCGATTAGCATTAGCCGGTGGATGTGCCCTGTTTTACATGTAAACATGCCTTATGTGGGTCTTTACAGGTATGTTTGGGCTTTCTTTTAAGTCCATATATGTTTAATTATATAAATATAAATAAAAGAACTAGCCTACAAATACTTTTTATCTGTTTTTTTTTTTGTACCAAGGGTGTAAAGGAATAAGGATTCTTAGTGTATATGTTTATTCATTTTGTAATGAATGAATTGTTAGTGCATCATTGTGTCATGACTTTACTTCAGGGGGCACGGCATTACTATCTCATGGTTAACTTACCATACACTAACATCAACTAATGGCTTGTTACTGTATGACTATGTCATGACTTTACTTGAGGGGGCACATCATCATTTATTCATTATTAACTAACCATACACTAACATCAATTCATGGCTTGTTAATGCATCATTGTGTCATGACTTTACTTGAGGGGGCACGTCATGATTAATTCACTATTAACTAACCATACACTAACATCAACTCATGGCTTGTTAATGCATCATTGTGTCATGACTTTACTTGAGGGGGCACATCATGATTAATTCACTGTTAACTACTTATCAAATTCAGCTCATGATTTATCATAAACTTACTATCAAATACACATGTAACTAGTATAACTAGTATTCAGCCCAGTTAAGAGAATGGACAGTATCATCACGGCCTGTGTCTGGGTGGAGAGAGAACTGTACGGATCCCAGCAGACGATCCCTCACTTCCTGACTTTACTGCATGTTTCCTGTTTGGTTATTTTTTGGTAACTGATTTCTCAGGAACTGTTATAAGTCACAGTAGGTTTAGTTTGATGGGAAAGAGAGTATCACAAAACAGACAGAGGCCTTTTGAGATAAAATATAGCAGATTTAGTATTTTCTATGTTTGATAAGGGTGATCAGTGAAAGTAATGAAAAACTATTCCTGTGGCTTTCAGTAATATTTATGATGAAGCTTCTGATAAAAATGGTTTAAATTATGACAATAATACATTTTAAAATTTATTTCAAAGTCAAAATATTTGTTATTCATTCTTAGCCTGTTTGATTTAGTTTACCCATACATGTTAATTAATGCATTAATTATCAAACATGTACTAACATGTATTAATGCTGCTGTTATTCATGCATGAATCATTATGACTCCTGTCTGAGTTCATGATAGCTCCTCATTTGTTCATGATTAGTTCATATCTTCACTAATCATGAGTTCATGTTGAATTAACTATTAATTCATGTATGAATACATGATTATTCATGTACTGTTATTGTAAAGTGTTACCGGGTTTCTTTTACTGTTGATTCTTTCAATGTCAGCTTTACTTGGGTTCAAATCATTCCCCAGATAGCAGACCAACACTGAATCATCGTTGAATCAATGTTAATGCATCAACTAAAATATAATTGAATCAATGTTGAAATTTAACATTGATTTTTCATCAGGTTTGCACCCTGAAATAATGTTATTTCAATGATGAATAATAGAGAAAGATGGGCTTAAAATCTATATTTTTTCAACTACAATGAAATCACTTATTTAACACTGAATCAACATTGAATCAATGTTAATGCATTAATCAAATTATCATTGAAACGATGTTGTATTTAACATTGATTTCTCATCAGGTTTGCACCTTGAAATAATGTTATTTCAACGATGAAAAATAGATCAAGATGGGCTTAAAATCTATATTTTTTCAACTTAAATTAAATCACTTATTTAACACTGAATCAACATAGACACACTATAAAATCAATCTTGCTATATGTACAGCAGGATTCTATGCGAGTTAATTTTCATGTATGGCAGCAAATGATATGATTTTGTATCAAAGTAAACCACATCCTTCAGTTTACATGCAAATGTATTTATTTATGCACACCTTATTTAGTTTCAACAGGAAACTCACATTGACTTAAAACAATTACATCTGAATTTATAACACAAGTGAAAAACATGACAACCTGGCAAAACGGAAGTAAATACAAATGGAAACTCGCCAATAAAGACAGAAATGGGACAGTACTACTGAAAGAAAAAAGGTAGAAGAAAGAATGAAATACTCTGAATACTAAACTCAGGGGTTTCCACCACGAGCAATGCCCCCAAGCCTTTCAGGGGTGTAACGGAGCCATTTGTGCACCGTCCCAGCAAAGATGAACTCTGATGCTTCCTTTTTATCAGCATTCACTTGTAATGCACCTAAAACAACAAGAAGTTAGTAAATATTTGGAAATGTGATTAATTATACATTACAAATGTACTACAAAATGAAGTGAAACTTGAAATGTGATCAAAATCTTTACATTCCAGTTAAAACACACTGAATTTAAATTCAAGACTATTTAATTCATTTTAACATAGACTTTTCCCTTTAAAGCACCTGCAGACACACAGGAGGAATGAATGGAAAAGCAAGGTGAAAATATCGTCAGATATCTATCTTGTTTTATCTAATATTAATTCTGTATTTAATAGTAAATAATAGTAAATAAACAAATAACGTGAGAAAGTGAAACAAGTAAATCAATAATCAAGTAGCTAAATTAATGAAAAAGGAGCTGGATAGGCTACACAGTGGTTTGTAAGAGATTATCCATTTTACAACACAAACTGGAGGTGCAGCAGTTTACTAAATTTCTGCAATTTGATATAGCTGCCTACAGAACTTAAAGATCTCACTCTTCTTTCGTTTTCTTTCTTGCTGCATTAAAGATTAATTTGCAATAATATAATTATGGTCGCCCCTCGTGAGCTAATCGCACAGCTGAGGCAGGGCTACGAACTGATTGTCCTATTTCCCCTCACCACGCCAACCGGGCGATCAGTTCTAGATCTGCTTCAGCTGTGCGATTAGCTAATGAGGGCCGACCAGAATTACTGACATGCCAGAAATTCATCCGATCGACGCTCGTTTCTGCCTGTACACTGGACAAATATGGGATGATTTTACTATCAAAATGATTAATAAATGCATGCACAATAATCCATGAACTTGATACATTTTGTAGATATTTTTACTGTCCACAAACAAATGCCTTTCAACTTGTGTGTGCTAAATACAGAATTGCATGAATGTGCAGCATTTTGTACAAATAGACAAAATTGTGAATGCAAAACTTCGATTTTGTATTAATGTTGGTCAGAATCTGTGCGTGCAACGAGATGTGCTTTTGTGGATCCGGTGCCGCGCATGCACTCATTGACTCGTATGAATCAAATAGGATCGACTCACAAACGAGTCAATGAATGCATGCGCGGCACTGGATCCACAAATGCACATCTTACTCGTTGCACGCACAGATGAATAATTTTGATTCTAAAATCACGTGAACACCTCACAACAAACGATGCACGACAAAGCTGAAAATCGTCCCGACCCAAATAAGAGTTGCACGAGTCAGAATTCGACTCGAAATCGGACGAAAATTGCACCGTGTATGCCCAGCTTAAGAAATAAAGATTAATAAAAAAATATGATAGGGTTTGGTTTGGTGAAAAACAAACGTCTCGGTTACGTATGGTAACCCTCGTTCCCTGAAGGAGGGAACGGAGACGTACGTCGGACGTACCGACGAATTGGGATCACTTCTGGGAGCCCCTATCAGCTTCGAGCTATCTAGAACCGGCCAATGGACAATTGGCGTGCGAGATTTGCATCTCGCGCCCCGCCCCGCGCCGTGGGTATAAACAGGAAGCGAGAGCGAATGCACGCTGTTTTCCACTGAGGAGCCACATGTAATGGCTCAACCTGCAGTGATGGTACAGCAACTGTGGCGACGGGACGTACGTCTCCGTTCCCTCCTTCAGGGAACGAGGGTTACCATACGTAACCGAGACGTTCCCATTCAGTCGGTCACGTCGGACGTACCGACGAATTGGGATCCCCTATGGAAAACGCCATAGTTACTACCACTTCCAGCGCCCAGCGATGAGCCCCTCAGACCCCGATCTGATGCGGGCGGGAAAGTTCACGCAGGGAGAGTCCAAGCTGCTGTTCCGCAAGACCCATTCAGCTGACTGTATTGGATAACGCTGGGAAAGCGTGCCTGTGAAGGCAGCTGCAGAAGCCACATCATGCCCAGAGGGAGTTAACATGTGGAGAATACACGTATGGGCTGGCCGTGGGCAGCACAACATACGGAAGTCCCAGGGGTGGCCCCGGCCAATTCGTGGAGGGGGACAACACGTACCTGGGACGGCAGAGGAGACTCTGCCGAGGGAAAGACACGGGCTCGCCGTAGGGAGCCGTACCGTGGAAGAATACACATATGGGACCGCCGTGGGGGTCACTACATATGGAACCCAGCCTAACACAAGTTCCACCAATGCATACGAGTGTTAGACCTGGCGTCGAACGCTCCGCCACGTCCGACTGCTGTGGGTTGCGGAGGACTCAACAGGGTTCGCCGATCCGGGGAACTCGACTGGAGCAAATAAGCGCACGCATCCGTCTACCATAGGGGAGGGAATGGCGCAGCAAGCCGACACTAGAACGGGGACTTCGGTGTTACTGACTATGGGAAGTGAGCACACAGGAAGAAACCGGCTCTACACGGAGGCTATAGAATCTAGCGAACGTGTTAGGTGTCGCCCAGCCCGCAGCTCTACAAATATCTGTCAGCGAGGCGCCACGAGTCAGCGCCCAGGAAGAGGCAACACCCCTAGTGGAGTGGGCTCTCAACCCGAGCGGGCAGGGCATGTCTTGGGACTGATAAGCCAAGACGATGGCATCCACTATCCAGTGGGCCATCCTCTGCTTGGAGACAGCCTTTCCCTTCTGCTGTCCTCCGTAACAGACGAAGAGCTGCTCTGAGGTCCTGAAGCTTTGCGTTCTGTCCACGTAAGTCCGGAGAGCACGGACGGGACAGAGAAAAGCTAGGGCTAGGTCTGCCTCCTCCGAAGGCAGCGCTTGCAGGCTCACCACTTGATCCCGGAAGGGAGTAGTGGGAACCTTGGGCACATATCCAGGCCGGGGTCTCATGATCAGGGCCCGAATTCCAGGCACGATTCGTCGACCGAAAATGCCTGCAGGTCCCCTACCCTCTTGATGGAGGCCAACGCAGTCAGGAGTATTGTCTTTAACGACAGAACTTTCAACTCAGCTGACTGCAGAGGCTCAAAAGGTTCTCTCTGTAGTGCAGTTAGCACCAGAGTTAAGTCCCAAGAGGGTATGGAGGGAGGACGAGGTGGATTTAATCTCCTCGCTCCCCTAAGGAACCTGACGATCAGATCGTGCTTACCTAGAGATTTTCCATCTACGAGCTCATGATTAGCGGCGATAGCGGCGACATAGACCTTGAGGGTGGAGGGAGACAGCCTTCGCTCCAACCCATCCTGTAGAAAGGTAAGCACAGATGCGATCGAATATCTTCGGGGGTCTTCTCGGCGAGAAGAGCACCAATCGACGAACAGGTTCCACTTCAACGCATAGAGGCGCCTCGTAGAGGGGGCTCTAGCGGAAGTGATGGTGTCAACTACCGCTTGCGGTAGGTCACCTAGAACCTCCGCGTCCGGTCCAGGGACCAGACATGGAGTTTCCAGAGGTCTGGACGCGGGTGCCATGGGGTGCCCCGTCTCTGAGTCAGGAGGTCCTGCCTCAGAGGAATGGGCCAGGGAGGTGCTGTTGCAAGGAGCACTAGTTCCGGGAACCAAGTCCGGTTGGGCCAATACGGAGCGACCAACAGGACCTGCTCCTCGTCCTCCCTGACTTTGCACAGTGTCTGCGCAAGAAGGCTCACTGGAGGAAACGCATACTTGCGTTCTTCCCGGGGCCAGCTGTGGGCCAGGGCATCCGACCCGAGGGTCCCCTCGGTCAAGGAATAAAACCACTGACAGTGGTTCGTCTGTGGGGAGGCAAACAGGTCTACCTGTGCGGCCCCGAAACGACTCCAGATTAGCTGGACCGCCTGGGGATGGAGTCGCCATTCTCCCGGAAGCACCTGCTGACGTGACAGCTCGTCGGCCGCACGATTGAGCAGGCCCGGAATGTGAACAGCACGAAGCGACCTCAGATGCTTCTGACTCCATAAGAGGAGATGGCGGGCGAGTTGCGACATGCGACGGGAGCGTAGACCACCCTGTTTGTTGATGTACGCTACGGCCACAGTGTTGTCCGTCCGGACCAGAACGTGCTTGCCTCTGAGCAGCACTTTGAAGCGGCTGAGTGCAAGACGAACTGCTAACAACTCGAGGCAATTGATATGCCATTGCAGTTGAGGCCCCGTCCACAGACCCGAAGCTGCAAGCCCGTTGTATGTGGCACCCCAACCCATGGATGAGGCATCCGTGGAGACAACGGAGTGCCTGGACACTTGTTCTAGGGGAACTCCCGCCCGGAGAAACAAAGGGTCCGACCACGGGCCGAAGGTTTGGCGGCACCTCGGAGTCACTTGGACACGGAGGGATCCGCTGTGCCACGCCCATCTCGGGACTCGACCATGTAGCCAGCGTTGAAGCGGTCTCATATGAAGCAATCCGAGCGGCGTTACTGCGGCTGCGAATGCCATATGCCCCAGGAGCCTCTGAAAATGTTTCAGTGGTACCGCTGTCCTGCCTTTGAACGAATTCAAGCAGTTCAACACTGACTGGACGCGCTCCTCGGTGAGGCGCGCTGTCATGGCGACCGAGTCTATCTCCATACCGAGAAAAGAGATCCTCTGTGTAGGACAGAGTTTGCTCTTCTCCCAGTTGACCCGAAGTCCCAACTGGCTGAGGTGACTGAGCACCTTGTCCCTGTGTTCGCACAACTGCTCCCGCGACTGGGCAAGGATCAGCCAGTCGTCGAGGTAGTTGAGGATGCGAACGCCATGCTCTCTCATGGGAGCAATGGCCGCCTCCGCAACCTTCGTAAAGACGCGGGGCGACAGGGACAGGCCGAAGGGTAAGACGCGGTACTGATATGCCCGTCCCTCGAACGCGAAGCGCAGAAATGGCTGGTGTCGAGGGAGAATCGAGACATAAAAGTACGCGTCCTTCAGGTCGAACGCTGCAAACCAATCTCGGGGACGGATGCACCTGAAGATGCGCTTCTGCGTTAACATCGTGAACGGCAGCCTGTGAAGGGACCGGTTCAGGAATCGCAGGTCCAAGATCGGTCGTAACCCGCCGCCTTTCTTGGGTACAATGAAGTACGGGCTGTAGAACCCGGACCTCATATCGGCTTGAGGGACCGGCTCTATCGCGTCCTTCGCCAGTAGGACAGCGATCTCCGCCCTGAGCACGGGGGCGTTCGCCTCCACTACAGTCGTGAAGTGAACGCCCCTGAACTTGGGGGGACGCCGGGCGAACTGAATCGCATAGCCGAGTCTGATGGTACGGAGGAGCCACCGAGACGGGCTGGAAGCGCTAGCCAGGCTCCCAGACTCCGAGCAAGGGGGATCATCGGCACCACAGACGTACCCGCAGCGGGGCAGCGAGGCGGAACGCAGGGATCCGGCTCGGACGGCATGGGAGCGGCCCGGAGCGGGATCTGAGTGTGCTGTGCAACACTTACCTGCATCCGCGGAGGGGACGTGCGAGTGTGGGGATGCCGCTTGTGTGCGTCCCAACAGCCGGCGTCCCCTGCTGGCGAAGGGAGAGGTACATGAGGGTGGCGAGGCATGGGAGCGTCGACCACCACCAAGCGCGCTCTCTTGGCACCCAGAGATATTGGAAACTGCTCTTTTATTGAAGTTTTGGGTGCCGCTGGCACTGGGGCCAGCGGCGGAACAGACAAACAAAAGATTTTCCCCCGGCCCTCCTCCGGGGGAAGGAGTGGTCAGGCAGCCATCTCCCTCAGAGCAGTTTCCTCCATCTCTGGGTGGCCCGTCTCAGGGCCGCTTGCGACGATGCTTGCCACCTGGCTTGGCAGCGGCCTGAGCGGGCTGGACGTCCTTCCCACGGCCGGCCCCACGCCGACGGCTGGTGGAAGGCTGCTGCGGCGCCTTGGCGGGGGCGGAGGCGGCGGCGGGTGGACGTCCTCTGCGACGAGTAGTCAGAGACGCTGCCGCCGGCAGCGGGGTGGAGGCAGCAGCGGGCCGCCGGGGCAGGATGTGTTTGATCGCCTCCGTCTGCTTCTGGGCGGCCGAGAACTGCTGGGCAAAGCTCTCGACCGCGTCGCCGAATAACCCAGCTGACGAGATGGGGGAGTCCAGGAACCGATATTTATCGGTCTCCCTTATGTCAGCCAGGTTCAACCAGAGATGACGCTCCTGGACCACAAGCGTGGACATCGCCTGACCGATGGCACGGGCGGTGACTTTCGTCGCCCGGAGGGCGAGGTCCGTCGCCGTCCGGAGCTCCCGGAGGAGCTCTGGGTCAGGCCTACCCTCGTGGATGTCAAGGAGTGCCTGGGCCTGGTGGACCTGCAGCAACGCCATGCCATGCAAGGCGGACGCAGCCTGTCCGCAAGCCTTGTAAGCCTTCCCGGTCAGACCGGAAGAGAACTTACAGGCCCGGGACGGGAGACGTGGGTCACCGCGCCAGTTAGAGGCGGTCGCCGGACACAGTTGCATCGCGACGGCGCGCTCCACTGGCGGGATCCCCACATAAACCTTGGCTGGCCCACCGTCGAGGGTAGTGAGGGGGGAGGAGTCACTCGGCCGGTTTCTGGCAGAAAAAGGTGCCCTCGTGAGCTCCTCATGCACCTCCGGGAAGAAAGGTGTCGGGGCGGGACGCTGAGAACCAGCGCGACCCACCCCGAGGAACCAATCGTCCAACCTAGAGGGTTCGGGACACGGTGGAGGGTTCCACTCGAGCTCAACCCTTTCGGCGGCCCGGGCAAGCATAGCAGCCATCTCAGGGTCCGGGGCAGCCGTTGCCACTCTCCCAGAGGGAGGCAGTACAACTGACCCTTCATCCCCCGAGGACTGAAACTCCCCCTCCGATGCAGCGATCGACATCTGTTCGTCTGGAGCTCCAAAAGTCACCACTGGTCTCCCGTGGGAGGGTCCAGCGGGTTCTCTCGGAGGCTCAACCGGCTGCGGAGCTGAGGGATTAGGGGCCTGCGGAGGATCGCTCGGCAGGTTTGCCCTAAACGTAATCCTCAGATCACCCTGGCCATCCAAAGAAGCAGGTCCACCCGGGTTAGGGGTAGACCTAGTTCGTGGGATGGGTAAGGGGACTCCCCCAGCCCGGAGGTAGGAGAGTCTCGATCTAAGCTCCGAGATAGTCATGTTCCCGCAGTGGGAACATGAACTATCCACAAACGCCGCCTCAGCGTGCTGTGTGCCCAAACACGTGAGACAGCGATTGTGACCGTCAGCAGGGGACAGGGAACGACCACATCCAGAAACGCACGGGTGGTAAGACATCTTGAAAAAGACAGCACGTCACCCGTGAAGCTCTTTTTGTGAGGAAAACGCTCCGTGCTGAAGCACTCAGGGGAACCGCGACAGCGCACGGGATTGTAGTGCAGCCCGTGCCTGTACTCAGACAGGAAAACGCCCTACCCAGACCAACGGGGTTGCTGTGATAACAGCTGTTTTCTCTGTTATCTCAGAGGCAGCTGGATGAGTCAGCGCGGTCCTTCTGAAAGGTACCGTTTCTCCAACACGCGTCCTCCTCTGGTTCTCTCCGGTCCTTGTAGTCTTTGCTTGATAGCAGCGAAAATACTCGTCGTAAGATGAGTGAGTCCTTCATATGCCTGTGTGGCTCCGAAGTGAAAGAAAGCGTGCATTCGCTCTCGCTTCCTGTTTATACCCGCGGCGCGGGGCGGGGCGCGAGATGCAAATCTCGCACGCCAATTGTCCATTGGCCGGTTCTAGATAGCTCGAAGCTGATAGGGGCTCCCAGAAGTGATCCCAATTCGTCGGTACGTCCGACGTACGTCGAACGTGACCGACTGAATGGGAACTGAAATTCAATGTATTAAAGAATATCCTTGCCATTGGTTGTGTACGGAGAGCATTCACGTGACTCTATTAACGTTGCAGTTCACTCTGACTCGCCCAGGAGAAGCACATAAGTTGTAAGAAATAAAGATAAATGAAAACACGAAATGAAAATTTAGATGAATTGTATTAATCTTTTTGTACTTACCTCTAAAAAAACACTGTTGCTGTCCTGTCTCTGTCTTCTTCGTGCTTGAAGTCTGTTAAGCCACGCTTTGATCTGAAGGTGCATTACCGCCACCTACTGGATTGGATTGTGGCGCATTCGATCGGTAGGGGAAAATATTCTAAATTCTTTATTAACCCTGTATTCTTTAGATAAATAATTAAATGTATATAAATTATACATTATTTAAATAATAATAATAATAATAATAGCCTACATTTTATAAATTTAAAACTGGCTATGATTTATATAAATGGATGACCACAAGAATTAAGGACTCTGTGCCAGTCATATATCTCACTGCATGTGCTGTAGCTAGCCGAAAACACTAGAGGATTGGAGATGTTTTCCATGATGGAGGCGATTTTAAAACAATAATTAAAACAGTAATATTAACAATATGCCTACAAATAATAATCAACTGGTTCGTCCCATTGAGTTAAATTTATGGTAGGAGTTCTTTGTTAATCCACACACTCGTTGGTGGAGATTCTTACTTTGAGGAGAATGAATGTGCTCACATTTCACAGAAATGTACCCAATTGATTTGGATTTGCTTTAACATGTTGAATGATGGGACAGATAGATTGACAGTAAGCCTCACCAGTGGAGAATTAAGCTGACCAAAAATCAACATTGATTCAATGTTTGTCTTTTCAATACTGAAAAGCATGGAATTATCAACATTGATCCAATATTATTTAGCACTGCATTTTCAACATTGGTCCACTATTTATTTTGCATCGAATTTTCAACATTGATCCAATATTATTTAGCATTGACATTTCAACCTCAACCACATTGATGATTCTGATGGAATTTCAACATTGACTCAATGTCACAACGCTATCTGTGTCTCCTTTAAATCACACTGGGACACACAGTGTTTCACGAGATGGATATACAAACCGGCAAGCTGTTAACTGTTTAGCACAGGGAAGATATAGCTTCGAATTACAGTGGAACACGCACTGAATTAATAGCTATAAATACATATAGGGCCTTAATAAATCGATCAAGGAACACGCTTGATCTGACCGCGCTGTGAGGAGATTATTCCTCGCAGGGTATTCCACTTTATGCAGTTTAAGTTCGTTCAGTTCTCTGGCTGACTGATATACGTATAGCTATTTAATGACACTGGAACACGCAATGACATCAATTCGGCTATAAACGAGGCATTCTAGAAATTAAGGAACACGCTTAATTATTACCTTATCGTATAGTGTGAGATCTCAGATCTTAAATTACTTTAATGCAGTCTTAGAACAGGGACAGACTTGGGTTAACGTTACACAGCGTTCTGCATTCATTCAACAGGCTTTCAAATAGGCGCGCACACTTGCGTCACTCGAGCGCGCGCACACACAGACCCGTCTAGTGGGTCTGATCTCTCATAATGTAATTCAAAGATAAATTCTTGATATATATGCTTATATGCTTATAAACCGCCCGCATTCTTCACCAATAAATACGACTATGAGTCAGATAAAATAATAACTCAACGGGGAATTTAATTAAAATAAAAGAGACTCGAATTACACTATAATTTATAAATAATTCAGAATTAATGTTTACACCTTAACTTATTCGTCCGCCGATGTGTAAGAACTTAAAGGGGACTCTGTTAAAGGGAAACATGTCTATTTAGCTCAAATTAATGAATTCATAGGGAATTTTGAGAGTCTATTTATTTTACAGCCTAGCAAATGACTCTTCCAGCGTTCATTTGAACGGGCCGTAAACATCAACTCTGCAGCAGATATTAATATCCGAACAATAGTGAAACACTATTTAACAGCCAGGTAACTTAGATCGGCAGTTCAAGACATTAAATTCATAAGCACATAACACAAGAACAGTTATCCTTGAATACAAACGGAACTTTATTGATTACTCTAACACATCAAACTAATATCTAACATAAACACACGCACTCGCACATTCACACACGTTGCAGAAAGGAAGGTGAGGAAAAGAATAAGTTTTAAGAGAGAGAAAATATGAAATCCCAGGCAATATGCATTTATGACACATGACCTGAAGAAACCATTGATCAGTAATTTAACCTCCTATCGTTTCTTAGGCAGGGTTATTACATTTGATCTAATGCACCAGTTCAGCTCGGAATCTAGAGGTATTACTTGCGTTTGTGTGTCGTCTCAGACAGGGGATTCTCTTTCCCCGCTAGAGAGGGGTTTGGGTCTTTGATTCACTGAAGGGCTGGTCGGGTCTTTGATCGACATCTTGGGAAGCCAATCACGTGGCGTGTTGGCTGGATGGAAGTCTTGTGGGCGTTGTTTGAAGTTGAAGCGCGCTGTCGGAGACTCATTGAGAATCTTTTGCGGCGAAACTTAACAGAACCCGAGACTTAACGGAAAGAAAATAAACTTTAAGTAAAAGAAAGGAAAGTGAGAGAAGAGCAGATGGCCTGAATGAAATCATTGTTTAACCCATTTTCTCTGATCTTGGTCTGACACGATCGTCTGATCGTCTCCTGGGAGCTCTCCATTCAGAACTCAATCTGGTCAACTCTGAACAACTCTGAACTGTGAACCAACTTGATGAACTCAACTCTTCGTTCGTGTTCTGAGATTAAACTCAAATATTTGCCCATCCCCTGGATGGGTTCTGGCCAATTAGGGTTCAGGGGTGACTGTGTCTCCACCCCTCCCATAAAATTGGGTTATCTATAGTAATTTAGTTTCCTGCTCTTAAGCAGAGAGTAAATTTAGACCTAATTTCTTACTATAAGGACATGATCAATTCTATACAGGGAGTGCAGAATTATTAGGCACGTTGATTTTCTGATCATATTTTTTTTCCAGGCACATTTGACCAATTCCAAACCACAGTAATCCTAATAACTACTATTGATTTAGTATTTAATAATGTATAAGTGATATATAATTGTTCATGAAGGCTGGAAATGAAAATCACCTTATATTCAGGTGTGCAGAATTATTAGGCATGTTTTCTTTTACAGATAAATTGAGCCAAAAAAGAGATTTAACTCAGACTGAAAAGTCAAAAAGTATTAAATGCCCATGAGAAGGATGCAATACTAATGCAATACTAGACATTGCAGTTAAGGCATGACCATTGGACAGTGAAATGCTCGTTGGGTCAGCAGGATCTGACAAAAACAGGTGGTGAAGAAAAGACACCTGTTAACTGCAAAAGAATTAAGAATTAAGGTGAAGAATTAAGGGTGAAACCATCAGGAACCCTTTAGTCTCCAGCGCCACCATTTTCCAAAGCTGCAACCTACCTGGAGTCTCCAGAAGTGCAAGGTGTCAGGATCTCAGAGACTTCAGTTAGGTAAAGAATCCTAAAAAATGACCCCCACTAGATAAGAATCACAAGCTGAAGTGTTGTAAAATACATGAAGGTTTTTTTATAGGCTTTATGGACAGATAGGTTGAGAGTGACTCTTGAAGGACCAGCACCACATCCTCTAGTACCACTGTTTGAAGAATTCATCTTCCAGAATCTGGCAGTACGTTTTGGGAGTTCATTTTTAGTCCATCTCTGCAAAATGGACTTCAGGATGGACTAAAATGAACTCCCAAAACGTACTGAAAATGGTGGCGCTGGAGACTAAAGGGTTCCTGATGGTTTCACCCTTAATTCTTCACCTTAATTCTTAATTCTTTTGCAGTTAACAGGTGTCTTTTCTTCACCACCTGTTTTTGTCAGATCCTGCTGACCCAACGAGCATTTCACTGTCCAATGGTCATGCCTTAACTGCAATGTCTAGTATTGCATTAGTATTGCATCCTTCTCATGGGCATTTAATACTTTTTGACTTTTCAGTCTGAGTTAAATCTCTTTTTTGGCTCAATTTATCTGTAAAAGAAAACATGCCTAATAATTCTGCACACCTGAATATAAGGTGATTTTCATTTCCAGCCTTCATGAACAATTATATATCACTTTTACATTATTAAATACTAAATCAATAGTAGTTATTAGGATTACTGTGGTTTGGAATTGGTCAAATGTGCCTGGAAAAAAAATATGATCAGAAAATCAACGTGCCTAATAATTCTGCACTCCCTGTAAAGATTTCATTCAGATCATCTGTTGGATTATACCCATACGAACACAAAAATATCAAAACACAGTGCCTTTTCATCCACTCATTCAATAGTTACATAATTGCATGAATTGGGAGTGATATACATGCATAATAGTCACGTGTATTCAGTTGTAAACACACTAACAATAATCAGTAATTTCATGCACTCCATATGTAACAGTTTCTGTGAGTTTGCTTGAAGTTTTAGCTGTGTCACGTGGAGTTCATTTACTGGTCATTGAAAAGACAGAGATCTGGTTTGTTTCTTTGTCTTGTGATCACAATGAGTCCTCTGTCCTCTTTAACTAAGTTTGGACAAAACTAGTAGCTCCGGGCAGAATGGAGCCTCCGTGATAGATGGTCGATTTCCTGGGGTCTGGAGCTGAATTGAGCTTTGTGAAGGGGATGTTCATTTGATCGAATCATTTGGAAGATTCATTAAACTATGTGTCTGCGTCCACAATTCCTACAGACGCTACATTAGTAATTAAATTTATTTGGATATTTAGTTGAAAATGTTGTGTCCCCAACTGAGCAAGCCAAGCCAAAGGCGACAGTGTCAAGGAACCAAAACTCCATCAGGTGGAGAAAAAAACCTTGGTAGAAACCAGGCTCAGTTGGGGTGCCAGTTCTCCTCTGGCCAATTAACAAAAAGTGTATGATTATTATTCTGGTAACTTTACAGGTCAGAGGTCATATTAAATCGAAATATTCGAAAGATCTGAGTCATCACGCCGGAGACGGGTTTATTGAGGATGACATGTCGATTAACCAATTATTAAATAGGAATATTCGAAAGATCGGAGTCATCATGCCGGAGACGGGTTTATTGAGGATGACGTGTCGATTAAACAATTATTAAATAGGAATATTCGAAAGATCGGAGTCATCACGCCGGAGACGGGTTTATTGAGGATGGCGTGTCGATGAGGCAATTTCAGGTGGAGTCTAATTGACACAGTCTCTGCAGACACTTCAGGGATGTGTTGGTCATGTCTATATATATATATATATATATATATATATATATATATATATATATATATATATATATATATATATATATATATATATATAGACATGACCAACACATCGTATATATAGACATACTCCAACACATAGAGTAAATTAGCCTATATCTAGTTGTAATACCTATAATACGTATATATATATATATATATATATATATATATATATATATATATATATATATATATATATATATATATATATATATATATATATACGTATTATAGGTATTACAACTAGATATAGGCTAATTTACTCTAATAATCTACTGAACTAATTTACTCTAATAATCTACTAAACTAAGTATAATGTAATATAATATATAATACAAGCTGTGATATATAATGATAACTATGCTACTACAAACACGCTACTACTCGCTACTACGTACAACCAACACCTCAACACCAATGCAAACGCCTACTGCAAACCCCACAAGAGGTGCGAGGTTTCGAACCACTTTTATCCGGAAGCGATACTCAGAATGAAGCAATGACGTATTCAACAGAAACCGAGGCCTCGTTTGTCATCGTCATGTGATTTTCACGGAAACGATACAAGCCTCGAATCGGGGCTTCATCTGGAACGCCCCTTTTTGCTCGACACAAGCTCCGGAGCCTCGCTTCAGATGTCCCATCACTACTTGCCTTCAGTGGACATTCGTTACAATCTGTATGCCATAGTAAAGAGATGTGTTTTTAGTCTACATTTAAACTGCTTCCCGAACAATGCTAGGAAGACTGTTCCAGAGTTTAGGTGCTAAATAGGAAAAGGATCGACCGCCTGCAGTTGATTTTGATATTCTTGGTAATATCAACTGGCCAGAATTTTGAGACCGCAATAGACATGATGGAGTATAATGTGCTAAGAGTTCGCTCAAGTACTGGGGAGCTAAATCATTTAGTACTTTGTAAGTAATAAGCAAGATTTAAAATGTATAAAATGTATGCAATGTTTAATAGGGAGCCAGTGCAGTGTTGACAGAACCAGGCTAAAATGGTCATACTTCCTGGTTCTAGTAAGAACTCAAGCTGCTGCATTATGGACCAACTGGAGTTTGTTTATTAAGCGAGCAGGGCAACCACCCAGTAGAGCATTACAATAATCTAGCCTTTAGGTCATGAATGCATGAACGAACTGTGCATATGCACAGTTTTACAGATGCTAGAAACGTGGCTTTTCAAATGAAAGATTAGTATCAAAGAGCACACCCAGGTTCCTAACTGAGGACGAGGATGAGGACTTGACAGAGCAGCCATCAAGTGTTAGACAGTATTCTAGGTTACTACTTGTGTACATGTGGGACAATATAGTGTATGTGTGTATATATATATATATATATATATATATATATATATATATATATATATATATATATATATATATATATATATATATATATATATATATATACACTATATTGCCAAAAGTTTTGGGACTCCTGCCTTTACATGCACATGAACTTTAATGACATCCCATTCTTAATCCGTAGGGTTTAATATGGAGTTGGCCCACCCTTTACAGCTTCAACTCTTCTGGGAAGGCTTTCCACAAGGTTTAGGAGTGTGTTTATGAGAATTTTTTTACCATTCTTCTGGAAGCGCATTTGTGAGGTCAGGCACTGATGTTGGATGAGAAGGCCTGGCTTGCAGTCTCCACTCTAATTCATCCCAAAGGTGTTCTATCGGGTATTCATTCCAAAGGTGTTCTACCAGACTCGTTCATCAGATTGCCAGACAAAAAGTCCAGTGGCGGCGTGCTTTACACCACTGCATCTGACGCTTTGCATTGCACTTGCCTGGCGATGTAAGGCTTGGCTGCAGCTGCTCGGCCATGGAAACCCATTCCACAAAGCTCTCTACGCACTGTTCTTGAGCTAATCTGAAGGCCAAAAGAAGTTTGGAGGTCTGTAGCTATTGACTCTGCAGAAAGTTGGCGACTTCTGCACACTGTGTGCCTCAGCATGTGCTGACCCCGCTCTGTGATTTATGTGGCCTACCACTTCATGGCTGAGTTGCTGTTGTTCCCAATTGCTTCCACTTTGTTATAATACCATTAACAGTTGACCGTGGAATATTTAGTAGTGAGGAAATTTCACAAATGGACTTATTGCACAGGTAGCAATCTATCACGGTACCACGCTTGAATTCACAGAGCTCCTGAGATCGACCTATTCTTTCACAAATGTTTGTAGAAGCAGTCTGCATAGGTGCTTGATTTTTTACACCTGTGGCAATGGAAGTGATTGGAACGTCTGAAATCAATGAATTTCATTCATTTCCTATGGTCGGTCATTTTAATATGACTATTTTTTTTTTACGACCACTTAGCCTGCTCGAATCATGCCCTTAATAATTTTTTTTTGTGTGTGTTCACATTCCAAATGTCATAAAACTCACCTAGTTTCGCACCATTCCGATGAAGCTGTGATTTTTAAAATTCAAAACAGAATTTTTTTCGGTCAAAAGTGACCGAAGAGCACCAGAGGCATCCGCACCCTGATGTAAACAACCCCAACAAAGATGAGAATCATGAACAATCATTCACTCTCTGACTGAGGAGAGGGTTAAGAAACAGCAGAAAAGCAGCCGATACCTCGGTAACCCCGTAAACAAAGCAGGCTGTGCTACTTCCTGTTTCTGAACAGTATGCTATTTAAATGTTCAGCAATTCAGTCATTTTAAATGTAATTTGATCAGTCACATTATATGCAGTTATGCATGTTAAATTTGAACTTTTACTAAGCACTGTTACATGTTTTAAGATGTTATATGTCGTTGTGTATTTACTATTTTTTTAATGTTTATTATGGAGTACTGAGTTGAGTACTGTTTACATATTACATATAATACAAATAGCCTATATATAAAACAATGTATTTTGAGAATGGGTTTGTTCTTTGTACGGTAATAATTTTCATTTCTTCAGGTCTTAAAAAGTTTTTTTTTTTTATAGTTTTTTTATGTACAACAACCCTGCCTTTATTATACTGCACACATGTGGAGAAACTAATACTCATTTAGTTAGATACATTGAATAATAAGTACCATTGTGCATGGAAAATATATGGAAACATCAAATCAAAAAGATGATTTAAATATCATATGTGATCTACTTTTTGCATTAGATCTGCATTAGCAGACCCTGTGTCTGTCTTTAAGGCATCTGGTTTCTCTGGGTTCAGTCAGAAAGGCACACATGACTCTGGATGGGGCCCTTCAGCTGACAGCTATCATATTCAACTGCTCTTTCTTCGGCAGGAATATCAGAGGATCAAGGAGAGAGGGTGTTCTATGTGAGCAAGACTAATGAGAGAGAGAAAGTGCAGGGGTGTGTGGTGGGTAGTAATAAGGGCTCTTAAATTGAATGAACGACATCAGACATTTTCCATTGCGTTGCTCACTCATTCGGTGTCAGACTCTACCCCCCAGCCTCACAAATTTCAGCTTAAATAAAAAAAAAGCCTCACACCTCAAGATATAAGTGGTATAGTCTACAATCCAGGAGCACCTGTTGCCTGGGGATGATTCTTTTCATGTGACATGGGAATGAGTTTGCGGGGAGGGGCTTATAGGCAGAGTTTGTGACCCCTTAGGCATGTGTTCCAAAATAGTAAGGGATCTATGAGCTAAGAAAAGCTGAACAATAGAGACTAGGTCAGTCAAGTTAACCATTCTTGGTCAATACTATTGGGTTTTAAACCATGAAGGTGGGCATCTGGACTCTCTTGACTCAGATAATCATGTGGTGGAATTTGAACTAAAGAAGGGAATATTTGATATTCTCAAACCATATGCTCAAACAATACTTTAATTACCCATAAGCAAGGATGCAGAGAATGTCCAACAGTTTACAAATAATTCAACTTTATATTAATTAGTCTCAGTTTTCTCAAACCCTCTCTCTCTCTGTCAAACGTCATGTGGGACATGCCACTGTACCCCTTGCTTTTTTATGCAATGACACTTAAGGTCAAGACAATTTGTACAGTGACAAACCAACCTTGTAGGACTGAAGCTAATGGAAACATTCAGTGTAACTATTCTTCACATAGATCTAAACCCCTCCCCTCCAGCCCAAACTTCTAAAAACATGCGGGTGTAGAGTGTGTGAGCATGTGTCCCCGTGCCCTCTTCTTCAAACCTCCTGTGTCACAGAGGAAATTATAGACACTAGAGAAACACACAAGCCTTGATCCATATTCTGGACTTTTTGTTTAGTTCTTTTCTGTGTGTGCGTGTTTAAAAGGACAAATTAAATTCAAAGATCAGTGCTTTGGAATAATACTGCTTGGAGAGGACTGTGAGACGGGACCAAAACTTTGGATCACTCAGAGTCATGCCGGCTGGGTTTCAGCAGTTGGGAGGGGAGGTAATGACAAGATCGTTTATGCATGTACTAATGTGAGCTGCACAGTGTGACAATGATGACAGTTTAATTTGGATCTTTAAAATATAAACATTTGTAACAATTTATATGGCTTGTAATTTAAATAATAGTATGTTTATATTTAAAGTAAAGGTTATGGTGTTATTATTTGATTTAAATACCTAAAATAATAAGGGAATGTGCCCATGTACTGATTTAATATTACACTCACATTCAGACCTGCAGCCTTTCTTTGGTTTTGGTAAGATTGTCACTGGATATTGCGATCCAGTGAGAGTGAGATAGCAGTAATCATTGCAGTTTGCAGCATGTAAATGGTCACATGTTTCAAGGTCAAATCTTTGCTTTAAAACGACTGAAAAGGACTCAGTAAAAGCATTTCAGTCACACAGTGGACTTTAAATGATAACGTACTTACTTCTGTATCTTAGTGCTTGTCGGTGCCACACTTTGTGATGTGCATAAAGTAATTACAACACTGAGATGCCACTATTGCCAACCTCAACAATATTGTTATTATGCCACCATATCTGAGGAACTCATTTTAATGTTTTGTTAAGGAAGTATTCTCCTGAAACTGAAAAAAATGCTGCTGTTGATGATGTTTTATCAGAATGCAACAATGACTAATTAAAGAGTTTTTTTTTTAGATTGTAGTCAAAACGGCAGAAAAAAAAACATAAATACAGTCAATAGTAATATGATTTAAGTGCTTATCACTTTTAACCAATAGCTGGTGCTGTTATCAAATTCATGTTGTAGCCAGTGAGAGGTGACAATGACATACAAAGTTTGGTGTCAATATTATTAAGCTTTGCAAAGTTGCAGGCTCAGAATCAGGTTGGCATCATGCCATTAAATTCAATGATGCATTATTCAAGAACGGTCAAAAAGCTTTTGATACATTTTTGCCAGAATGGTCTCAAAATGACCCAAGCAGATTTTGATAAAAACAGTCTTGGATAAGTTTTCAAAGAAATCCAAAATAAAGTACAGCAGTTTTTGACTGACTATGGCAAAATTGCTATCATTGTTCTCTGTATGACTCAAGGAATCTTAAAAAATAAATTTCATTATAAAACTATCTCATTATAAAAACGTTTTTAATTAGATTTTGAATTATTTAATTATATTTCATTTTAACTGTCTCAACTTTTTGAGTACCTTCTGGGCATGGTACAATAATGTCTTCATAAAATACATTATTTTAAGTCAAAATTCAAAATGGTCAACGCCCAACATGGCTGATATGGGAACAATTTGGTACCATTTGACGCTGTATGTCATACCGGATCTAATGAGACCTAATGAGAATCTAATGTTTTGTGATTTTGGGGCAAACCGTTCAGAAGTTAAGAAGCAAAAATAGTGAATGATGAAAAAAAAGTTAGATCTCCAGACCAGTAGGTGGTGGTGTGCTGAAACACTGCAAGTTTCCTCATGTCATGCTTGTGATTACATGTACCAAGATTTGTCTCAGTATAATAAAGCATTGCATTTTGATGGGCTCTTTGTTGAATTTGCGTGTTATTCTAGAACGGTTTGGTTTATCAAAAAGATTTTGATAAAGTTTTGCCAGCATGGTCTGTAGATGATCTGAGCCAACTTTGCTGAAAATCAGATTAGACGAACCATTTAGGACGAGTTTGAAAAATGCTTAAAAAAAAGGCAGAATTTGTTTATGTGACAGAAAATGACATAAGTTTGAATCATCTTGAGCCAAAGATTCAGAGAGAAATTTTTTTTTGTAAATACATATTATACATTTTGACAGTTGGTGGCACTATAGGGATTGAGTTAAAGACCAAATTAGTTTAGACTGTGTCTGTGTGGCAAATTTCACAACATTCTCGCAAGAGGTTCTATGGGCTGCCAAAGAGTAGGAGAAGAAGAACAAAATTAAAAGATACAATAGGTGCCTATGCACCTTTGGTGTCTGGCCCCTAATACTGTATTGATGTCAGTAAGTGTTACACAATGAATACAGCATTTGTTTAGAACGATGTGTTGTACACTCCTATGGGCAGTGTCAGCAGATATAAACAAGAGATGAGTCGGCTCTGTTCCTACGCTTCTGTCAGTCAGTGAAAAGACAGGTGTGTGGCCTATGCTGCTAATGCAAGATGAACCACAAAGACATGGGAACAGACTGAACCATTTTACCTCAAACACGTGACAGGACAGAACAGAACAGATCAAATTAGTATAGGGCTTAATGTTAAAGCAGCAATCCTTAATTAAATATGAAGGTAATCAGATAGATATCTTGTTTTCAATCTCATAATGTTGAACATATTGCTGTGAATTCTAGGACATAATGGTTTCATATACAGGTTGAGGCAATCATACAATCTCACGTAGTTATCTGGAATGTGTATTTACATTTTATCCCAATATATAAATATAGAATTACAATATTTAACAACAATATGTAAAACATATATTTAAATTTACAGAGTGAATGTGATGGTATTGCTGTAATAACTTCTTTTGAAATTTGTAACTTAGCTTTATTTTAATATTTGATCATACTTTAAACACCAATGTGTTGAGATCACAAAATATTCCTGCTTCAACAGACTTATGATACTGTGCCTATAAACATTGTCTGTTTTGGTGTCCTGCAGAGAATAACTGGAACCCTCGCACTGTCAGTGTTCACCGCTGTACTGGGTTCCTTTCAGTTTGGCTATAACATTGGAGTCATCAACGCTCCACAGAAGGTAATATTGCATCTATATTTCAAAATGTAAAAATCAGTTACATAAAAATAGTTTAGACATATTATCACTATATTCACTTTAAAAAAAAAAAAAAAGGTTCTATATGGCACCAAAAATGGTTCTTGGCTCGTAATCATAGGGGAACCTTTTTTAGTGCTATATAGCACCAGTTTTGGTGCTTCAGTGGTTCTTCAGTTGTTCATCAGTGGTTCTTCACCGGTTCTTTGACTAAGGTGCTATATAGCACCTCTGAAGAACCGCTGAAGCACCAAAATTGGTGCTATATAGCACTAAAAAAAGGTTCCCCTATGATTACGAGCCTTTTTTTTAGAGTGTTGTTAACTTCAGTTTGAAACAGTTGGATATAATGTTGTCCAAAGAATTACATTTATGAACAGTGACTTAAGGTTTTAAGCACAGTCCACAGCTATATATTACAAATTATAATAATCGGCAATTGTCATTTCAAGTGCATCTACAGTTTTTACTCTCTCAAAATCATTTTTGCCAATAGAAGATAGACCAAAATGCACCTTTTGATGGAAATAACATCACACAACATTTACTCCATCAAGAGGTGCATCAATTTTTGGTCAAGATCTTGTATTGACAATGCAAGAGTCAAGCACTCTGTAAAGTCTACTCCAGCACATCCCAAAGACTTTCAATGAATTCAGAGGTCTGGTCTCAGAGGTGACAATTCATGTGTGAAAATGATTTGTCATGCTCCCTCCCAACCATTCTTTCACATTTGAGTCTGATGAACAGTGGCGTGCACAGACCTCTTCAGGGGCAGGGGCAGAAGGACCAAAAAGGGCACTAAAAAATAACAAGAATCTAATGTATTTTTTACATAATTTAAATGCATTTATTTATGAAATAAATCACCTGTATTTAAAGCAGTACGCATCTGTCTGTTGTGTTTTTAAATATTTTAACAAAAAAAAAGGGGGGGGGGTAAATTTTGTTCCCCACTGGCTTTCAATATATGGTTAAAACCATTCTTAAAATTATTCCATATTTCCTTGGCATTCTATGAAAAGACATTGATACAAATACAATGCATAACACATCTAACAAAAACAGGGAAATTATGATAATATTACTATATATATATATATATATATATATATATATATATATATATATATATATATATATATATATATATATATATATATAATTATTTACTTTGCTAAACTAAACAGTGAGAATCAAGCAGGTAGTTATGAGGAATTCATGTTCAGTTTTGTTGATGTTGTAAGCCCGTATTATAAGTATGAAAGTATTAGCTATCATGAAATAGGTAACATTTTACAATACAATTTCATTAGTTAACTTCATTTGTTAACATGAACTAATAATAAACTGCCCTTCTACAGCATTTATTAATCTTATATTAATTTAGTTTATATTAATTTCAACATTTACTAATACATTATTAAAATCAAAAGTTGTATACTATATTAGTTAATGCACTATGTCAAGTAACATGAACAAACAATGAAAAGCTGTATTTTTATTATCTAACATTAACATTAAGATTAAAATATTAATATGCAATAACAAATGTATTGCTCATGGTTAGTTAATGTTGGTTAATACATTAACTTTACAAATGAGACCTTCATGCAAGTGTTACCATGATATCAAATATATAAATTTAGAGTTTGACATGGACTTTTTCATTTAATTTCATTAGATTTATTTCCCCGAGCTAATAACACGAGCACGTGCTATGGTCTTGGATAAAAACAAATTGAATGACATTGTCAGACTCAGAATGCTGCTGCTGAACTCAAGACTCGAGTTATGCTTTTATTATAATTAAGCATAACTTGCACGCTCCCGCAAACTTTACAGTAGCGTGGTGGTAGGATAAATATACATTTTCTGTATTAGCTTACCTGCTGATCGTATAGTTTGAAAACTCGCGCGGCTAATTGCTGTGCTGTGCGCAGGCTGCGCGCATAGAGCTGAAAAGGTAACTCCGCCTACCGATCCACCTCCGCCAAAAAAATTAAATAAAAAAATACTTTTTGTAATATTGTTAGTGGTAAAATGGTATAGAAGCGCATTGTTATTTATTAAAATATTTATTATAATAGTAATAAATATTATTTACTATTAACAGGGAGGGGCACATTACATTTTGAGACAAAAGGGGCAGGGGCTTGAGCCCCCCCGGCCCCTCCCTTGTGCACGCCACTGCTGATGAATCTTGCTCACTGTCATCCTGGAATATGGCCATTATATGTGTCTTCATGCATGGTTGTTTTAGAAATGAAAAGCCACACACACACACTAACACATATAACATGCTAATAATCAATGCAATAATGATCCAATCATAGACGCTGATAAATTCAAATACCCATTAAAGTGTGCCAATGATTGCTATATGATGTAATAGAAGAATAATATACACATATAGGACTAACAGAGTTGCATTTGGCAAGTTTTTTGCCTGAATAATTTGTATTCTTCATATTACTTGTATGCTTTTAAAGTACGATCTGTGGTTTCAAACATTCCAACACACAAAGACAGAAAGTGCACTCTAAAAACGTTTATTATGATTTACTAAATTTATTTGGTGAAACATTTTTACACTAATAAAATTGAGTAAATTTTAAAGCAGTGAAATCAATTACATACACCATATGAGCTGAGCAAATGCAAGTAAAAAAATTAAGTAGATCTGTGTAACTACATTTGGTACATTTACAAATAAAATTGAGTAGAAAAAATTGGAGGAAAAACATTTAAAAAACAATATTTAAGAGTACAATTAACTGTTTTTATTTATGAGTAATATTAACTCTTATTGTATAACTTTAATTTCCTCTATACCTTTGTAAAATACTCCACACAACCACACTTATACATGACAATGGCCTTTATTGTCGATGAGTATAGCAATACAGCATATTACAGTTTTGACATGTATACAATATTTTACAACATATTTACAACATTTAAACTCATGTTACAAACATTTTAGAAGTAAAAATTAAACATTTAAAAGTAATTCAAGTGTAATCAACCTGTCTGTTATACCATTTCCACCATATCAGCGCCGTTTCTCGAGCCTGAGATGGACTCGTGCTCTGAGGGTGGACTTTGAACTTCAGACCGCCGTCCTGCGTTTCACTCGTAGCTCAAAGATGCTGCAAAACGCGCCTGACTCCATAACCTGCAAATAAACAAACAGTGTATAGTTGTAAGAACATTTTATCATCCACATTTATTATATTAATTATCTTAAGGAATAAAGTCGTGTGTTTTGAGCAAGGCTGTAACGTTAGCACCAGGGGCTTCAAAGACAGATGCAGCACTCCTTTACTCACATTGCGTCCCAGTATGTTGTTTTGCATTAAATAAAAAATGTTTAAGCTCAGTAATGATTTTATAGATAAAATAAAACACACAAACCTGAATTTCACAGAGGAAATGTTCCAATTCTGCGACGCTGAGAAGAAGGAACTCCTGAGAGGAAAACAGCAGCGCTCAATTAACCGTCGTCACGTCAAGGGGCGGGGGAGGGGTGCAGTGTTATAATCAAGTAAACTTACTAAATTTCTTCAGTGCGTGTAAATATTAATAATCTTGATTTGAATTAAGTAATATTTGTGGTTCTTGAAACAGATCGATTTAATTCTCCTTTCTCAAATATTTTGATAGAAATAAATTTGAAATAAATAATTGGTTATTCGAACACTAAATTCTTTTAGTGAAAAAAACTTAAATATAACTGTAAATTTGAGACAAAATTAACTGTTGGATTTTTAGTCAATTATTTTGGTATGTTTAACTCAAAACATCAAATAAATGATATTTAGAAATTTTATTAAGTCAATAAAGTTAATTATTACTGTGATATTTACTAAGCCACTTAATTATTTTTTAGAGTTTGGGGCTTCGTTTATCGTCGATCATGTGACTGTGAAACCAATACACACCCCGATACGGGGCTTCACTGGAGATTGTGCTGCGTGCTCTATGCGTGACTTGAAGCTTCAGTGTCTTAAATGACATCACTAGGGCCATACCATGATGCTAGTTGAACAAACTCAGGGTTACAGGATTAGTTTCGAGTTAACAAATTGAAACCAATTAAATCAGGCTTTGTTGGTACCAACAAATCATCAACATTCTCTGTCAGCTCAGGCTTTGATCCTGAGTTAATCAATAACTATGGAATGTGTGCACATGAAAGTGTGACATCAGTAGTGAACAGACAATCTCATCCCTTGAAACATGCAAAATTGTGATTAACTTCTCGCAAGAGAGTCAGTGCGATTTCAATTCTCTCTTCTGCCGAAGACTGAAGAAATTGAAGAATATGAAGTACATAAATTAATTTACCCAACAATAAGAAAATATCTTGCTATATCAGTGAGTGAAAGTTGTGATGTTAGTTGATGTCAGGGCCGGCCCGTGGCATAGGCGGAATAGGCAAATGCTAGGGGCGCCACTCATCTATAGGGGCGCCAAAATGTATTACTGATACTATTTTATTCATTTTAATTTGTAATATTACCAAATAAAGCGCAAAAAACTTAACCAAGTCCCCCGCCTCTTCCCGGTCCACCTCATCAATCTCCCCCACCGAGCTACTTGAAGGGCGTCAGAAATATAACGCGCTATCAGTTTAACGTTGGGGAGATTTGTTGTGTCTAGGGCAGCAAATTGGTCAGGGCCGGCCCTGGTTGATGTGATGTTAGTTGATAATATATAGCCTATACAGAGACTTGAATATGCAAGCTCACATGTAGTAATTTTTAAAGCTTTATCTTTTGTTTACAAAGCGTATTACATATTATCTGTATATATTTATACATTTAAACTAAATGTGTTATAATAATTGTTAAACTAAAATTGCACGTGTAATGGATTAAGCGTATAATTTTATATAAATCATATAAAATAATTCTAATAAATAATCATTGAAGCCAGACGATTTTGTCTTTTAAAAATCTGTTACTTTGTAGTGACCTTTAATTTGGAGCAAGAGAAACTGGGGGAGTGATTATATTACGTCAGACATGTGTCACTTTGCTCACAGCTGATTGGTTCAGTTTGAGATTTCCCAGTTTCAGTTTGCCTCAGAGCAGGTTAGCTGTGGAGCATAAGTTCTCTTACGAGAGGTTCTCTCGTATTGCGTAAGTTTCCTTACGCATCGGGAAAGTATTCTTTCTTCGAGATTTCTGAAAAACCCAAAATTATCCTTAATTTTGTAACATTGTCAACGCAGTGCGGCAGCCTGGCAGACCATAGCAGGCTATTCCAGCGTGCTATTGGCTGCTCTGCTGGCAACTGCAGCAGCCTATCGGTGAGCCCGCGTGACGTGGCGACCAATGAGGGCGCTTCGTGCCTACCTGGCTTCATTTGCCTACAGGTGGGGCGTGGCCACGTGTATATAAGCGGGGCTCACGGGCTGCGTATTCGATTTTCTTTTCTTCAGCGAAGCCCTTCGCATCGCTGGATCTGGAACCCGCCGCCGTGATCGTGCAGACGAGCAAGCAGAGGACAGCACCTGAAGAAGCCGGCAGCATCGCGCCACCTTCAGCCATCCGTGCCTGCTCTGCTCTCCGGCAGCCCATATCCTTTTACGCTCAAGTGTTGTCGCCGCTGCGTCACACTTTCTCAAAAAGAGCCGAGCGTTTGATACAAAATGTCTCGTTCCACCTGCGGCTCGTGTCACGCGCAGCTCAGTTCCGGGGACCGCCATGTGATCTGCGCTCTCTGCCTGGGCCGTGATCATGCCGCCGCCGCACTACTTGCCGGCGGATGCCCGGAGTGCGAGGAACTGACGATGTCGACCCTGCGGGCTCGACTCAATCAGTTCGATGACGACATCCCTCCAGTCCCTGCTAAGCCGCGCAGAAAGAAGCGCCGCTCGCAGCGGACTCCAGAGTTCGCAGAGAGAAGCTCGCCGGAACCCTTCCCGCCGGCTTCACTCTCGCCTTCCCCGCCCCCACCCCAGGCCACCATTTCTGTTGCCGCCTCCGGGGATGAGGCGGATGCGGCCGCGGAACGTGCCGACAGCTGCTCCATCATGGCTTCCGACAGCGAGGACTGGTCTTCCGCGACCTCTTCAGTCCGGGCCTCCGGACGCTCTCGAGCGGGTGAGGACGCGGAACTGTTGCGCCTTCTCACCCGGGCTGTCGAGTAGCTAGGCCTCGAATGGGCCCCGCCCAAGGTGGCAGCGCCGAATCGACTTGACGGATGCTTCCTAAACAGTCGCCGCCGTGCGCCCACCTCCAGGACTGCACCTTTTCTGCCAGAGCTTCACGAGGAGCTCGCAAAGTCCTGGAACGCGCCATTCTCCGCGAGGGTCTCGTCTCAGGCTTCTTCGGCGCTCTCACAAGTTGACGGCGTGGCTGAGAAAGGCTACAATGCTATCCCTCCGGTGGAAGAGGCGGTCGCAGCGCACCTTTGCCCGCCTTCTGGTTGGCGCTCAAAGGCTGCCCTCCCGTCTAAGGCCTGCAGAGTGACGTCATCGCTGATCGGCCGCGCTTTCGCTGCCTCCGGTCAAGCGGCATCTGCTCTGCACTCTATGGCCGTGCTGCAAATCCTCCAAGCTAATCTCCTCCGCAACCTGGACGAGAAAAGCTATGACACTGAGTTGGTCACGGATTTGCGAAGCGCGACGGATCTCGCCCTTCGCGCTACCAAGACCGCAGCACAGGCCCTCGGACGCTCTATGGCCTCCCTCACGGTAGCTGAGCGCCACCTCTGGCTCACGCTCGCGGATATGCGAGAAACAGAGCGCGCGGCCTTTCTAAACGCCCCGCTCTCCCCGTCTGGGCTCTTCGGACCAGCGGTCAAGGGGATCGTCGATCGTTTCTCTGAAGTGCAGAAGACGACTCAGGCCATGAACCTCTTCCTGCCTCGACGCCCCGGCGCTAGCAATAGCTCCGTTGCTCGCCGTCCTCGTGACCAGCCAGCACCGAGCTCCGCGCAGCGCCCAGCGCGGCCCCTTCGTCTCAGCGAAGACCGAGCGGCCGCCCCAGATCGCGCTCTTCCAGCCGTGGTAAGCCGCCTCCCCCTCGGGGCCCCCGGCCTAGGATCGCGCTGAAGTCCGAGCCTCCAAAGTCCTCCTAGCCAGAGGCGAGAAACGTCGGTTAAGTCCCGCCGCTCCCCTGAGAAGTCGAGGGATGCGAGTATTGAACTATCTGGACGATTGGCTCATCCTGGCGCAGTCAGAGGCCGAGCTCCTCGCCCACAGGGCAATGCTGCTCAGCCATCTGGACAGCCTGGGGCTCACGGTCAATTGGACCAAGAGCTCATTAGTGCCCACGCAATCAACCTCATTTCTGGGTTTGAATCTGGACACTGTGGCAATGTCAGCCCGCCTGTCACCCCAACGCGCGCGCCAAGTTCGGCGCATGGCTGCGTACTTCCGGCCGGGCAAAATCGCACCTCTCAAGCTCTTTCAGAGGATGCTGGGACGTATGGCCTCAGCTGCAGCTGTGCTCCAGCTGGGCTTAATGCGCATGCGCCCGCTGCAATGCTGGTTAAACGCCCGAGTGCCTCACAGAGCCTGGGCGTTCGGAGGCTTCAGGATCAGAGTGGCTCAGGGCTGCGTTTCAGCCCTAGAGCCCTGGTTAGTAGCCGACTGGTACCAGCGGGGAGTGACGATGGGAGCCATCTCACACCGCAAGGTCATCTCGACGGACGCCTCCACCTCGGGTTGGGGCGCCGTTTTCGAGGGCAGATCGGCCTCGGGCCTCTGGTCGAGCGGAGAAAAGCTCCAACACATAAACTGTTTGGAGATGATAGCGGTAGAGAACGCACTCAAGCAGTTTCTCCCGCTTATACGAGGACACCACGTGTTGGTCCGGTCGGACAATACCACAGTGGTGTCCTACGTGAACCGGCAGGGCGGTGTCAGGTCCAGGTGTCTGGGCAATCTGACAGAACGCCTGCTCGTGTGGGCACACAGCTCGCTGCGTTCGCTGAGAGCTGCGCACGTACCGGGCCACCTCAATGTGGGCCCGGACAAGCTGTCCAGGGGCCTCATTCTCCCAGGAGAATGGTCCCTGCACCCTCAGACAGTCCAGCTGGTATGGCACCTATTCGGCAGAGCGGAGCTCGACCTCTTTGCAACAAAAGAGAACGCCCGCTGCCCGAGGTTTCTGTCCAAAAGCGAGGATGCGCTGTCCCAACCTTGGCCCAGCCTCCCGCTGTATGCTTTCTCGCCGATTTCCCTATTGCCCCAGGTCATAGCGAAAATCAGGAGACGCGCCGCCCGGTGCTCCTTATAGCGCCGCGCTGGGAGAACCAGATTTGGTACCCAGAGCTGGTGAAGCTGTCGCACTCACCCCCCTGGCCAGTTCCGCTGAGAGCAGACCTCCTCTCTCAAGCAGGAGGGTCAGTTTGGCATCCCCATCCAGAGCGATGGTCTCTGCATGTATGGGTGACCAACGGATACCCGTTGACCTGCCCGAAGGGGTTATGAACACGATTTCACACTCTAGAGCCCCCTCGACGAGGCGGTTATATAGTTGTAAGTGGTCGGTGTTCACTGAGTGGTGTGTTTCCAAGGGATTGGACCCACAGCAATGTGGGGTCCAGCGGGTGCTCTCCTTCCTCCAGGAGCTTTTGGAACTGGGCAGGTCCCCTTCCACGCTCAAAGTGTATGTGGCGGCTATAGCAGCGTTCGCTCAGACGACGCTAGGTAGCACGCTAGGAAGGAACGAGCTCATCATCCGTTTCCTCAGAGGAGCCAGACGGATGAATCCCCCGCGGCCCCCATCAGTTCCTATATGGGATCTGGCCTTGGTCCTAGAGGCCCTGAAGGCTCCTCCCTTTGAACCGCTCGAGACTGTGGAACCGAGGTTCCTTTCGCTAAAAACCGCGTTCCTGATAGCTCTGGCTTCAGTAAAACGCGTGGGGGATCTACACGCGCTCTCAGTGAGCCCGACGTGTATGGAGTTCGGCCCGAATGACTCCAAGGTCATTCTTAGGCCGAGGCATGGTTATGTCCCCAAAGCGATAGGCACTCCCTTCAGGGCGCAGATTGTCTCCCTCTCGGCTCTGCCAGCATCCGATGAGGGGGACGGTGGCAATGTCCTCTGCCCTGTCAGGACATTGAGGGTTTACGTCACACGCTCCGCCGCCTTCAGTCTCGCCTCCTCGAAACAGACCCTGCCCAGGTGGATAGTGGACGCGATTGCAGCAGCTTACGCTTCCAAACAACTGCAGTGCCCGCTAGGTGTCAGAGCACACTCCACTAGAGGCATGGCCTCTTTGTGGGCTTGGGCCAGAGGGATTTCCATCCACGATATCTGTATGGCGGCAGGCTGGGCCTCCCCGTCTACGTTCGTGAGATTTTACAATCTGGAAGTTCCTGCCTTACAGGCGAAAGTGTTATCAGTTCAATAGGGCTGTTGGTTCTGCCCAGTGATTCTGCGCAGACATAGCTCACATACTGGTAGTAAGTTCGGTACTAGGCTTATGTGAATTTGAAGGAGACCGGCGGTGCCGTTCCCTCATTTACGAGACAAGCTGTTGTGAGTTTGAAGGTGACCGGCGGTGCCGTTACCTCACTCATATAACAAGATATGATGAATTTGAAGGCGACCGGCGTTGCCGTTCCCTCATTCATGAGACAAGGTGTTGCGAATTTGAAGGAGACCGGCAGGTGCCGTTCCCTCATTCACGGGACAGGGTGTTATAACCACCCGTTGTAACCGTCAGTTCGAATGAAGTGTCGGTATATGTGGTGGCCCGTTTTCCTTACCGGCCACCCTGCCCGAGCAGTGTTATGGTCCCCGGTTCCCTGGGATACATATGCTGTACGCGAGGCGCGCACGGCGTTGACAATGTGTTCCCGATGCGTAAGGAAACTTACGCAATACGAGAGAACCTCTCGTAAGAGAACGATACTCGGTTACTTAACGTAACCTAGGTTCTCTCTAGAAGAGGGAACGAGTATTGCGTTCCTTGCCGTGCTTGCCGGCTTTTACGCTTCAGAACTACGAAAACCGACTACGCAGCCCGTGAGCCCCGCTTATATTCACGTGGCCACGCCCCACCTGTAGGCAAATGAAGCTCATTGGTCGCCACGTCACGCGGGCTCACCGATAGGCTGCTGCAGTTGCCAGCAGACCAGCCAATAGCACGCTGGAATAGCCTGCTATGGTCTGCCAGGATGCCGCACTGCGTTGACAATGTTACAAAATTAAGGATAATTTTGGGTTTTTCAGAAATCTCGAAGAAAGAATACTTTCCCGATGCGTAAGCAAACTTACGCAATACTCGTTCCCTCTTCTAGAGAGAACCGAGGTTACGTTAAGTAACCGAGTATCGTTACTATGGCAATGAACACTGCTAAAAGCTGAGCCATTTTCATGGTGGCTAAAATCCAGAGTTAACTAAATAAAAGACATGAAGAGACAAACATGACAATAAACAAAATGTGATCATCTAAAAACCTTTTTCACCATTCTAATTTGTGAATTTAGAATTTAAAATGTGGTCGTGTGGTGCACCCAGAATGCAGTTTCAACCGAGAATTGTACTCTCCAGGAAATTGTAGGGGCCGTGTCTCTGAATCAGCCCAGTGTCTTGCTCAAGGATACAACGCGTATAAACTAATCACATTCAAATGTAATTAAATATTTGCATCATCAGGGTGAAAAGAGATTAGATTTTTCCTGAGAATACTTATGTCTCATCATGTCATCCTCCTCTTGTCTTCCCTCTTTTTTGCATCCCTCTGACCTCAGATCATTGAGCAGGACTATAACTCAACATGGATGGAAAGGTACTCAGAACCAATCCCTCTACAAACACTGACCTCTCTTTGGTCACTCTCTGTGGCCATCTTCTCCATTGGGGGAATGGTGTCCTCCTTCTCTGTAGGAATCATATCAGAGTTTTTTGGCAGGTAAGACAGCTATATATCCAATTTTGTATTATTATTATATTTTTTTTTACGTGAAACTGAATATACCATGTTTGGACTACAAATTAAAATCTACAAAAACACACTCATTACTTAAATATTGTGGGCTACAGCATTACAGTAGGCCCCCCTACCCTGAATCAAAGGCCATTAGTCAATACATAAATAAACTATATTGCCAAAAGTATTGGGCCACCCCTCCAAATCATTGAATCCAGGTGTTACAATTACTTCCATGGCCACAGGTATATAAAATCAAGCACATAGGCATGTAGACTGCTTCTACAAACATTTGTGAAAGAATGGGTTGCTCTCAGGAGCTCAGTGAATTTAAGCGTGGTGCCGTGATAGGTTGCCACCTGTGCAATAAGTCCATTTGTGAAATTTCCTCACTACTTATATATTCCATGGTCAACTGTTAGTGGTATTGTAACAAAGTGGAAGCAATTGGGAACAACAGCAACTCAGCCACAAAGTGGCTTCTCTGTCTGGTAATCCGGTGGACGAGTCTGGGTTTGGCGGTTGCCAGGAGAACGGTACTTGCCTGACTGCATTGTGCCAAGTGTAAAGTTTGGTGGAGAGGGGATTATAGTGTGGGGTTGAAGTTCAGGGGTTGGACTTGGCCCCTTAGTTCCAGTGAAAGGAACTCTTAATGCTTTAGCATACCAAGACATTTTGGACAAGTTCATGCTCCCAATTTTGTGGGAACAGCTTGGGGATGGCCCCTTCGTGTTCCAGCGGGACTGCGCACCAGTGCACAAAGCAAGGTCCATAAAGACATGGATCGAGTTTGATGTGGAGGAACTTGAGTCCTGACCTCAACCTGATAGAACACCTTTGGGTTGAATTAGAGTGGAGACTGCGAGCCAGACTTTCTCGTCCAACATCCGTGCCTCACAAATGCGCTTCTATAATAATGGTAAAAAATTCCCATAAACACATTGCTAAACCTTGTGGAAAGCCTTCCCAGAAGTGTTGAAGCTGTTATAGCTGAAAAGGGTGGGCCAACTCCATATTCAAATCTATGGATTAAGAATGGGATGTCATTAAAGTTCTATAAAATTGTGACTAAAAGAGATGGAGTGTGAAAGAACAGAAAGTGGGAGTAAAGAAACCAGAAGCCTGAGCCAATGCAAAGCATTTCATCAGTTGGAATAGTTTAAAAATAGTTTATTTTTTAAATCCAAAGTGATTTGAAGAGAAACCTTGTTGAAGGACAAAGTTGTGATACAGGCATTCAGATCTCAAGTTACAGGTTACAACAGCTGTGTAGGCCCTTTAGGTTTCATGGTCAGAGAAGGCCACGGTATTTTCCTGTGTCATTGATTTTGGCTGGGGTGTATAACATTAAGGTGGCACACCTGTTCCAGCCTACACGATGTAATAAAGAATATAATGTCAGCAGAAGGGGTGTGATAAAAATATGAATCAATATGTGGAGAAAAATAGTGGGATTTCTGTTCAGTTTTAGGAAATCACTTAAATTAAGAAAATAAATGTCTCAATTGTATTACATACAGGTAATAATATGATTTGATGTTCTTTGTTTATTATGCTAGGAGGAAAGCAATGCTTATAAATAATGTCCTTGCATTTATTGGTGGAGGCCTGATGGGGATGTCCAAAATCAGCCGGTCATTTGAAATGATGATTTTAGGACGCTTTACCATTGGGGCATATTGTGGTAAGCTTTCAGTCTTTTTCTTACATTGCTAACAAGGTATCTAAGGTATATGAACTAAAAGTACATTAAAGCAGTTTATTTTCATTACAGTAAATGTTTAATCTTAAATGTTCTTGCATTTGACATTATTATTCATTTAATTTAATTTCTGTGTAATAAATTACAATGAACTCACTCCATGATATAAGATGGTGAACACAGTGTATTATTAAAGTCATCAGGGAGACTGGAAATTTAGTCATTAGTAGCACTGGATGGGTTAAGTCAATCTCTTCATACTTAACATCATACATAAATTACAATAATTGCACTAGTAAGCAAACGTTTTGACTAGTCTAATGCTGCATTCACGCCATGTTGTAATTAAATAAATAAATAAAGATATCTATTCTGTAATTTTGACTAGTCATAATTGCAATTAAAATATCTACAATGCGATTATGATGATGTCATAGATATCTTCAATTGACATGTCACACATACACGTCATTTACTCAGCTCCTCCCTCTCACCAGAGCGCTTTCCTTGCCTTAGTGCTAACTGCTATCACAGAGAGAAAAGGGATAAATTACTTAAGGGATTATTAAATAACATCGGAATGCATTCATAGGGTAAAAGGTCTCCAGCATGCATATGTAGCGCTGTGATTTTAATAGAATCATGTTGTGAAACGGACCAACTGTGTAGTGTTCAATAAATGAGACACAAACTGCTTGTCTGAATTTATTTATAAAATTTGAAAAGACAAGAGTGGAGAACAATGGAATTGAAATGAAAAATAGTTCAAATAAATGAGTGATGAACAAAAATAATGCTTCAGAATCAAGGCAGACCCAGTCAAAAAAGGTGAAGGCTGATTTTAAAAAGATTATAAGTTAATACAATATTATGGCATTAATGTTTTAAAAGCTATTACACTAATATAGGTAGAATATATACAATACATATAGGTAGATCTAAATCCGGGTGATAAATAATATCAATGTTATATATACTGTATATCATAATCGTCCAGCCCTAAAACTTGTATAGTTTTTGTCACAGTGGCGGCTGGTCAATAGAGGGCGCTGGGGCGCCGCCCCCATCAAAATTCCAGAAATATACATGTATACAAAAATTATATAAAAATGAAATAAAAATAAAATAGTTTACTCATACGACGTGCCGGCTGTTAGTAAGAGCCTCAGCATTTAATAAAAACTGGCTTTGATCGGTTAACTAATATGTTCTTCAATATGTTTCATGTGCGAGGGACGCCGGACAAATGGATGTCTTTCTGAGTCCAAAAATATACGGGCAGCATGTGACCTGAAGCTGGTCTCTAATTGGTTTTTAAAGATTCTCCTCCGGACGCAGGTCGCTGCATCCCTGGCGAATCAGAATTGGATGCGTGTTATTTTATCCAATCTGATTGGTTCTCGTCACCTGTCATTCAACTTTCCGCTCTTGGCCACTAAAGCGAAAGTGAGCGGGCGACACAGTCACTCCGACTCTGCCAAAACCTTGTTATGATGATCACTTTCGTAGAGATGGCAGCAGTTAAACCAAATTCTTTCACAAGGCGTTCGTTGGAAGATCCCGAACCGGACCAATGCGATTTACAAATCCAGCAGCAGGCCAGTGACAGAGGACGCAGCTGCACTCGGAGCTTCACGCGCCTGTTATGAGAAACGTAGGTGGCTGGCTGGATGTGTTGTTAGCAATGCCCTTTATTGCTTTCCCTGTCTTTTATTTCAAAGTGTCGGTACTGAAGTTTTGTGGACAACAACGGGGGTAAAAGACCGCAAATATCTAACTGAACAATGCAAACGTCATGACACTACTGAGATGACTGACTTTAATCAGAGAGTCATTGAGAAATTTGCTGGCCAGAAAGAAAGGAGAGCAAGGAGTGTTTTGTTAGTTTTTCCTTATTCAATTATTTGTGGGAAATGAATGTGTAAAAAGATAAAAGTGACAAAAAAGACAAGTCCCCCCCCCCCCCCCCAATTTTTTTTTTTTTTATCACCTGCCGCCACTGTTTTGTCAGTGTTTATTTCAAAAGCATTGTAGATATATTCAATGCAAATTATGACTATCATAATCACATTGTAGATATCTTAATTCCAATTACGACGAGTCAAAACTAAATTATGACTAGTACAGACAGGGGTATTTAATGCTAAAACGGCTTGCCATAGTACGCACTTTTCCTTGTGGCAGAGAGTAAAGGATTTGGATGTTGACTGTTGCTCTTTTATATGTTAAGGACATTAATCAGTTGGCGTTTACAAGGTGGAGTTCAGAAACCATTCAGAAATTTGCGATTTACAGATTTCACATCTGAAAGAGAGGTGTACGAAAGTTTTTTGTGTGTTCGTGTTCTCTGAATAACACATATGCACATTTGAGAAATTATCATAATAACAAATGTAGGACGGTTTCTATGCAATATTTTATAAATGAGGCCCACAGACTTGAATTCAATGTGGCAACTGAAAGGCAAAAATTCCAAAAATAATTATTTATTTACTTAATGAGGGCACAATCTCCAGTGTAACCAGTGTATTTTATTTATAATCGTAGCACTTATAAATAATTTTTAAAAAAATCAAGAGGGATGCAATAGCAGATGATTCAGGGATATAGCTAATGTACAGTGAGGAAAATAAGTATTTGAACACCCAGCTATTTTGCAAGTTCTCCCACTTAGAAATCATGGAGGGGTCTGAAATTGTCATCGTAGGTGCATGTCCACTGTGAGAGACATAATCTAAAAAAAAAATCTTTTAAACTATTTATTTGTATGATACAGCTGCAGTTAAGTATTTGAACACCTGTCTATCAGCTAGAATTCTGACCCTCAAAGACCTGTTAGTCTGCCTTTAAAATGTCCACCTCCACTCCATTTATTATCCTAAATTAGATGCACCTGTTTGAGGTCGTTAGCTGCATAAAGACACATGTCCACCCCATACAATCAGTAAGAATCCAACTACTAACATGGCCAAGACCAAAGAGCTGTCCAAAGACACTAGAGACAAAATTGTACACCTCCACAAGGCTGGAAAGGGCTACGGGGAAATTGCCAAGCAGCTTGGTGAAAAAAGGGTCCACTGTTGGAGCAATCATTAGAAAATGGAAGAAGCTAAACATGACTGTCAATCTCCCTTGGACTGGGGCTCCCTGCAAGATCTCACCTTGTGGGGTCTCAATAATCCTAAGAAAGGTGAGAAATCTGACCTGATCAGACCTGAAAAGAGCTGGGACCACCGTTTCCAAGGTTACTGATGGTAATACACTAAGACCAGGATAACCAAGGAGTGGCTCTGTAAGAAGCATATCAAGGTTCTGGCGTGGCCTAGCCAGTGTCCAGACCTAAACCCAATAGAGAATCTTTGGTGGGAGCTCAAACTCCGTGTTTCTCAGTGACAGGCCAGAAACGTGACTGATCTAGAGAAGATCTGTGTGGAGGAGTTGGCCAAAATCCCTCCTGCAGTGTGTGCAAACCTGGTGAAAAACTACAGGAAACGTTTGACCTCTGTAATTGCAAACAAAGACTACTGTACCAAATATTAACATTGATTTTCTCAGGTGTTCAAATACTTATTTGCAGCTGTATCATACAAATAAATAGTTAAAAAATCATACATTGTGATTTCTGGATTTTTTTTTTTAGATTATGTCTCTCACAGTGGACATGCACCTACGATGGCAATTTCAGACCCCTCCATGATTTCTAAGTGGGAGAACTTGCAAAATAGCAGGGTGTTCAAATACTTATTTTCCTCACTGTAGATTGTTACAGGGAAATGTCTGCTGGCCTGGTTTTGTTGCGGTGTTGTGGATACATTGTGCAGCACTTCAGGAGAATGGGTTCATCTTACATTGCACTGAGATGGAAATGTATGGCAGCAGTATCGGGTGCAGCTGACACCAGACGAGCCACATCACATGGTGTCAGTCAGGCACATGCTAAAAAGAGCATGTGATACTGAAGACTAGGAGTAATAGCTGCTGAAAATGTAGTTGACGTTACAGGAATTAATTACAATGTTAATGTTTATATTCAGAGGACTTTGTTTTTCTTTTTCTTCATAAGGGTTGGCATCGGGATTGGTGCCAATGTATGTGGGTGAGATTGCCCCTACCAGTCTAAGAGGAGCTCTGGGCACACTACACCAGCTGGCCATCGTCACAGGCATTTTTATCGCCCAGGTACAGTAGTTCTTAAGTTCAATCATGTTTTTTTCCTTTATATTATTTTTCAATTCTCTTTTTAAACGGATAATTACTGTGAATGGTCTCTAGTCCTTTATTATTTCATTTTCAATATTATTTTTATCTTTCACTTATTTCTCATTATCCATCTCATGATCTTCTCTTCAGATCTTAGGACTCGAGTCTCTGTTGGGCAATGAGCTGCTGTGGCCGGTGCTGCTGGGTGTTACAGTACTCCCTACAGTCCTGCAGATGACGCTGTTGCCTTTCTGTCCGGAGAGCCCGCGCTTCCTCTATATCATCCGCTGCCAAGAGCACCATGCAAAGAGTGGTGAGATCATGGGTCATTTCTACAGTTTGGTGCACGCCACATGTTTTTTCATGCATGTATCCCAAATAATAAACATGAATACCAAATACAAATCATGCTGAAAAGATGCACAGGGGCAGTGCCATTCAAAGTATTTGAGATTTATTTTAAGAAAAAAATCCAATGCACTTCTTCCAGTCCAAAAAAAGTAAAAAAAAAAAAAAAAAAAAAAAAAAAAAAAAAGCCTTTTGTGCATTCAGCCTTCCTCACCTGACAGACTCTGAGGAAGGCTGAATGCCCAAAAGGCTTTTTTTTTTTTTTTTTTTTTTTTTTTTCTGTTTCTTTTTTCTTTTACTTTTTTTGGACTGGAAGAAGTGCATTGGATTTTTTTCTTAAAATAAATCTCAAATACTTTGAATGGCACTGCCCCTGTGCACCCTGTGAATGATCAAAATGCATCAGTGTGCAGTGTTTTAGTCATTCTTAAAGTTTCTAGTGTGAGGTAAATAAAGGCTTTTTAACTTTTTGGACCGGATAAAATATCTGCTCATTGAGCCTAACAACAGTCGCTCAACATAAGTGCTATCATTAACAAATACTGCTTGCTCACGCAGATGATCATAATTTATAAATATGATAATTATAATTCCAAATTGTACACAAATTATAATTGTAACGAAATGTTTGTTAAAAAATAATAAAGTACAATTTATATGTGTAGGCCTACTTTTATACATTTGTGTTTGTTTAAAATCTATAAAGTAAATGTCAAATTATACTCCACAGCAGATCACAAATATTTGTAATGATCTACTTTTAATATTCAATCATTCTTAAATGGTAAACTAAATGCACACTAACCATTGAGAAATCTTCTTCAGCTTTGCGGCGCTTAACTGGCCGTCTGGAGGTCAGGGAAGATTTGGCTGAGATGAAGGAGGAAAAGAGGAGGATGGATATGGAGAGGAAAGTGTCCATTGCTGAGCTCTTTCGCTCTCCTCTGTACCGGCAGCCCATTATCATCTCTATCCTGCTGCAGCTCTCTCAGCAGCTGTCAGGAGTTAATGCTGTGAGTGCTGGAGTTGTGCTAGGAAAGAAAGATGAACAGAGATTAATGACTTAAAGTTATATATAAAAAAAAGAAGCTGAATGCAACTCCTCTACAGTGTTTGAGTACCTTTGCTTTGTTAAGCTTTCTAAAATTATTTAATGTTACTGAGCCTTTGTAATAATGGTGGCACAAAAAATAAAGTGTTGGGCTAAATGATTTACGGATAAATGTAATCATTTATCACCATATTTTTAGAACAGGAAACTTAAATAAACTGAATTTGTGTGTGACATGTTTTTGAACCCATTTTTTCATATTTTTCTCACAATTGCCCTTGCTTTGCACTGCATAGATCTTCTATTATTCTACTGACATCTTCAAGAAGGCTGGGGTGGAGAGTCCGGTTTATGCCACCATAGGTGCTGGAGCTGTCAATTGTGCTTTCACTATAGTCTCGGTAAGTAAAAAACAAACAAAAACACAGATCCCATGACTCTTTAAAGAGGAACTAACAAGTTTAAACATTAGCTTTAGTTGGCACTTAATGTTTTCCCCAATAGCTGTGGACCAAAAATAAGACGGATTTTGCTGACCAGATATCAGTGGTTTTTTTTTGTTTGTAAGTGTGGGTAGAGCAGTCAAGAGAAGATAATACAATTTAAAAAGCAACCCTCTTTTTGGCTAAAATGTAGCATTTCATTAAGTTTTTTTATCTTAAGAAATATATCATTATTTTGTATAATAATAATAATTATTATTATTTTTAATCAAACAATACAAACAACATTATTAGTGTAATCCAAGCCAAACTACAACTCCATGTTTATTATGTGATGCCTATTACTGACATTGCTCACTGTCAATTGCACTTGTCCAATCTACAGGTCTTCCTGGTTGAGCGAATGGGTCGCCGGACACTCCACATGTTTGGACTTGCTGGAATGTGTATCTGTGCCATCATCATGACAGTTGCCCTCACATTACTGGTCAGCTCAAAATACTTTTCAAGAAAAGAATAGCAAATTCATAGATTTACCAAATATTTCTATTTGACTAATGTGCATAAAACAGTTACTGGAAAAAAGTACACTTAATTTAGAGAAAATCACTTGACAATGTCAGAAGGGAGAAACCGGTTATAAAATGCTCAAATAAATTTGCTTCACATTTTTCCTGGTCAGTAAAGGCTGTCAAAATGTTGATCACTTTTTGATGTATGGTTCAACCGGAATCTGTAAAATGACAGATAGAGTATGAACTATTGTTTTGTAACCCTAACCCAGGGCTGTCCAAAATCGGTCCTGGAGGGCCGCTGCCCTGCAGAGTTTAGCTCCAGCTTGCCTCGACACACCTGCTGGAAGTTTCTAGTATGCCTAGTAAGACCTTGGTTAGCTGGTTCAGCTGTGTTTCATTGGGGTTGGAGCTAAACTCTGCAGGACAGTGGCCCTCCAGGAGCAGGATTGGACACCCCTGCCTAACCTAACCTTAACTGTAAAACAACAACAACAACAACAACTCTGCTTTAGCAAAGGTGATGAAACTGTTCATTATCATTCATTCATTCATTATCATTAACTATTTTTTCTTTGTTCACTGACAGGAGACCGTGCCATCAATGAGCTACATTAGCATGATGGCTATTTTTGGTTTTGTGGCCTTCTTCGAGGTGGGGCCAGGTCCTATCCCTTGGTTCTTTGTGGCTGAACTATTCTCACAAGGTCCCAGACCAGCAGCCATGGCAGTAGCTGGCTGCTCCAACTGGACTGCCAACTTCATCATTGGCATGGGCTTCCCGTATGTTGCTGTAAGTACAGAAGCATTGTTTTATTCTGGTTGCAATATTTCATTAACCTTCTTGTTGCAAATGTGTCTTAACTCATTCTCTCCTTACCACAGAACCTATGTGGTCCATACGTTTTCCTCATCTTCGCTGTGCTCCTCCTTTTCTTTCTGCTCTTCACATTCTTCCGAGTTCCTGAGACACGAGGCAAGACTTTTGACCAGATCTCAGCCACCTTCCATGGTCATCCACAAAACATGATGGACATGGACATGGACCTGGATCAAGGGAAACACAGTACAGAGCTGGACTACCTAGGATCTGATGGGACAGAGAACTGAACCCTGAGAGCGAGAGAGATTGTGGATGGGGGCCAGAATTACCACAATTTACCGTTCTTTGTGGCTTGGAGAGGAAAATGGTATGCATACCAAAAAGACAACATTACTAAGAAGAGACAATGTGGTCTTTGGAAATTAAGTATTATAAAGAAGGATGTTGGACTTTAGGAGAAAGTGCAATGTTGTTTGAAAAGGAGCAAGACTTGAGATTTGGAATTCTGCACTTTAACTTCACAAAGGTTTCCATATGTCACAAAGCGAGTTATGCTTTTGCATACAATTATAGTGGATCATAGACTGTTCTTTTCATTGTAGCATTATATTAGGATAATGGACCCTTTTCACATTTTCTGTGTTTTCAGAAGCGGAAGTTTTCATATAGTGGTGAATAGGAGATGTCAGCAAATATAATTTTTGTATTTCTTTCTATCTGCTCCAGTTGCAAAAGCAAAAAAAAAAAAAAAAAAAAAACCCTGATAGCGTTTACAAAAATTTCCAAAAGAGGGGAAAAATGTAAAATTGAGATTTCAGCAGTCAGAAGTGAATAAGATGTAAAAGTAGCCAGCACGGTAATATACACACAAAGTATAGCATTATAAATATGCATTCCATTAAAAAAAAAAAATTTGGAACAAAAAATGGATCTTTATTAAATTTGCAATGTTGATAACTGCGGAAATGCATCACAGTCTGTGAAAAGGGTCCATAAAACATTCTAATACTGATTGGTAACTAACGGTCAAATACTGCCAAAGGATAAAATGCTTCCAAAGTTTTTGCACAAAGCTAAAATTTTACTTGCAGTTTTTTACTGCTTATCAAACACCATCGTCAACACACATTAGAGAAACTGGTTATTACTAGAAACGAAAACCATCAATATTTGTTTCAATAACAATCAAAACATGCATATTTTGTAATTTCCAACGTGTATAACTTCATAGGAATTGTATAGGAAATTGTTTGTTCTTAATATATAGAGAACATTTCTTCACTATATAAGGGGGAAAAAAAAGTGTCCCACTGAGAAATTAAAGATGTGTGCCGTTTTATGAGTGAAAAAAGCTTACCTGTATTCCTTGTGTTGACACTATATGCCACATTCTGAGGTGTAATTTTAACTTATTTACATGGAATAAAACATGTTTGTTCTGACAAACCAACTGTACATTTACAAACAGTGGAAGTGTGACCAGGGGCCCATTTCAATAAGGAGGTTCAACCAACTCTGAGTTTAAACTTGAACTCTGAGTTGACTTACCCTGAGATGGGGAACGCTGAGTTTTGGGTTTCAGAAGAGCTGAATATTCAATTCAATCAGTAAAGCTTTAAGCATAAAAGGTTTATTGTGTAGGTTTCATGACTTTACAAACGTGACATATAAAAAAAAATATATATAATTCAGTGTCTATTTCAATGTGCATCAGCTTTTCCCACATAGTCTAATGCTCTTTTCACATAATTAAATGTTCTCTGATCCCACCTGTTTGTTTATTAATTAGGGTAATGAAATTAACATTTGACTTCTACTCAGGCCAGCCAACAGCAAGAAGGCAGAGGCTCGCAAAACACCAGCACCACTGACAGATGAATAGTAGATGGAGGAAGAATATTAAAATCCAACAGGAAAAAGAAAAAAGTATTTAAGATGATCATAAAAATTGTGAATCATTTGTGTTTATTTAACAGCTGTGGTGGTGGTTACTACATATCTCGGACTGCCCATCCATCTAGCATCCTTCCCTTCCACAGTTCACAGGAGAGTGGGGACGGTTGCAACACTTTGCATTTTCTTCAGTTTCTCAGAGACTGTTTTTATTGGAAAGCCAAAATTGTAATACATTAAACCCAAATCTGTCAGCTACCCACCCACACCACTGTAACATGCGTACATATGATAATACACATACAATTTATACTTGAATAGACAAAGTCAAATGTTGCATCTGACCCCATAAGAGGGGACAGCTGCAACATTCATTTAAATGTAAGAAAAATAATTATTTTAACATCATATTGCAATTTCTTTCTTTATTTACAAGTAACAATGTTTTGGTTAATTACCTACATTGTGGCCTAGTCTGACAGCATATACTTAAAAAAGGGGATATACCTGCTGGCTTTTGAAGATGTAATTATAATTAATTACTTTTAGAGTAACTTACACAATACTGGTTATACAGCTTACATTAATTGATGGCATAGGGGACAGTTGCAAGTTGCATCAGCATGTTGCAACTGTCCCTACACTGACAGCCAAGATAAAACTTGCTATACTAGCTTGACACAACAGCCTTGACACATGGTAGCTAGAAGCTAAGAAAACACTGATTAAAATTATATAACTATGATGCTTCACGCAAACAGTTTAGACAGTATGACAAAAACTAAGCATGAAAAAAACTTTTTTACTTAAAAAAAAAGGAATAGTCACATGTGGCTTTTTTCTTCCAGAAAGGTAGAGGAGCTATAAGAGCATATTTAGTATGAGTACCATCACTAGCTCATTCCTGATTGAAGGAATAAGCAATGTTGCAACTGCCCCATGTTGCAACCGTCCCCACTCTCCAAATCCAATTTTCAGAAAGTGTGATGATGGGAATATACGTGTCAATGCATCCAACCACTGGAAATCCTAAAGGAAATTCTAATTATTAGGTTACTTCTAGAGCTTTATCAAGTGAACGTCAGGATCCTGTATAAAAGGACATGCCATTTTTGTCACTTTGTCCTCATGATGAAAATATGTGCATAATGCTTTTACTTTTTTTATTGTATTTTTGTCTTGTTTCCAGTCAATTTCTAAAGATTCTTAAATCAAGATGCATTTTCTACACTAGAAAAAAAAATACAAAAAGGGTATTTAGTCTCGTTTCCTGCAGTGAAAAAAAAAGTGCATTTCCCATATTTTGCACATTATCTGCCAGTGGGGTAAGAAATACTTTTTTCCGTTTACATTAGGATTTTTTTCATACCCCACTGGCAGAATTTTACTTGTTTTAAGTAAAATGCGCTTTAGATTTAATTTATAATTTTTAGATATTTGTACTTGATACAAGACAAAAATATTCAGTAAGAAAAGTATTTGTGCAGCGTGAATGAACGAATAAAGTATTTAAACACCGCTAACGCTTTAAAAATGGGGAGGACACCGAAAGAAACTAGGTTTACCAAAGAAAACGTGCTCCAGACCAGGTTAGGTTCACAGAGTAAGTTACCCTGGTAACTGACTCTGAGTACAAGTTACCTCTCTTTCATTAACTGGCTTGACTTGCCCTGCTTTCTCGGGTTTGACATACCTCCCATTCTGAAACAGGAAAACCCAGAGTTTCCCCTCATTTCAGGGTTAACAAACCAGAGGTGGACAAAGTACACAACTCCATTACTTGAGTAAAAGTACTATTGGTTAAATATTACTCCATTACAAGTGAAAGTTGTAAAGATAGATTTTTACTTAAGTACTTTTAAAAGCAAGTACTTCTGTACTGAAGTATCAAAAGTAAACGCATTTTATTATTGTTGTATGAATGCACGCTGTTCCATCATGGTGGTTTAAGCCAGTCATGCTCCATCCGACATGCTAGCATACCTTGAACTCATTTAAATACTTGTTTAAAAGTTACAAAGCTCTCACCAAAGTCAAAATCATACTAGAAAAGAAAGGTTTTTACATTGTGTTTGATAGGATTATGTAAAAAACATTTCTGAAAGGACTTCAGTTAACATTTAGCCCAACTACGTTTTTGCATGCTAACTAACATTGTCAAACGTTATGCGTTAGCGATGTATCCACAAGGCTATGTAGCAACTTGGCGGGTAAATCTATAAAAATCATTTGACCAACCATATTTCATACCAATGTTAATTTTGACAGCAAATTTTTATTTAGTGTTAGTCATAGTCTTTTGACTATAACATTTTAGGCATCTGAATTGTTTTAGTTTTAGTCTATAATAAGATTTTAGTAGAACTAAAATTCAGTACTTGTGGTCTAGCGTCGGAGAGGCAGCTTTCTGTGTGCGCTTTTGTGTTGTCGCACTTTCAGACTTCTTTCGTGTCACTTTTTCAGACTTATCCACGTGCTCTTCTTAATTTTAACTTTTAAGTATGACCATGGTTGCGTGCACTGCGTCTAGGAACTGCCGCCTTCTATTTTGCCATCAATTGATTAGTGTTCAAAAATACTTGGAAATCATTGAACTTCATGTGATCCTACGAGTGATTACTGAAAGAAAAAAAACAAAAAAAAAAACACGAATCATCCACTGACTTTAAAAGTGGCTACGACTATCTAATTCGAGGGCCTCAATAGAAATGTAGTGGAGTAAAAAGTACGATTTGTCTTTCAAATGTAGTGAAGTAAAAGTCATAAGTTTCCAGAAGAAAAAAAAAAAACTCCTCAAGGAAAGTACAGATACTCAAAAAGTGTACTTAAGTACTGTACTCAAGTAAATGTACTTACTGTCCACCTCTGAAACATACTCAGTTTTCACTTAACCTCCTTTCTGAAACGGGCCCCAGCTTTTCAATAAGGTTTGATACAACAGAACATAGATAAATGGATGCATTAAGCTTGTGACTATCAAGTATGACCTGCTCAAAGAAGGAGAAAAAAATATAAAAAAATATAAAATAAAAAGGTCAAGGCTTTGCAAATAATCAATTTACTCTTTATTTACTTTACTGGCATTGCACAAAATCCCCACCAAAGTAAAGTACATACCAAACAAAAAGAAAAAAGGGACAATTTTTAAACCAAATTGTATTTTGATTGGATGCATGCTTTCCCCTTTTATCAAGTTACAAGTAAGAGAAGAGTCTGTGCTGCGCTCATCACACTGGATGGCATTTCCGCTCTTTGATGAACTTAAAGTAGACGAACTGGTCACGTTTTCTTTACTGCTCATCACCCATAGTACAGAACAAAACTATTAAGGGGAAATATTGTAAATTTAATGGGCTTTTTAAGAGCAGTTTTTTTTGCTATTTACTTTTAAATGGTCAAGTATGCATCAACCCAACCCTCTCTTCCCATTCATCCCTCTCTTTCGCTCTCCCTGACAGATGAAGGGTCCAGACCACAAGCGGTGGATCAGGTTGGGGGAGGGACAAGGACGTAGAAGCGAGGGGCAAGTTGTTTGAATGTTTGACGAGACAGGCGTGGTCTTACCCCTCAAACTAACCCACCTGGGAACCTATGCAGTGACACAGGAAGAAAAAAAAAGAAAGTGAGGCATGAAAAAAAAAAAAAAAAAAAAAAAAAGGCAACTTAGAAGGACATAGGGTTATATTAAAAATTTAGACATATGCATAAAACTAAAATTAAACAAATGCAAAAGTTGTTAGTGAGTACAGATTCTTAAGTGTTTATTACAACATTTCATCTCTTTATCAAATAACTAGACTAATGAATGGCTTTACACGAACCATAATTCACCTAGACAGGGCTTTCTTCGGTGTAGATGTAGATTCATGGCTAACTACGCATCAGTGAAATAGGCTATTATAGGTGTTTATTTCAGAAATATGAATGTACCTCGCACCTGCCTCCATACATTACCCATTAGTCTACTTTGGCACACTGCCATTTTATTTAACTGACCAACTCTCAATGTGTAGCAAAACTGCACAACACACCGGACAGCACGGAGTAGTGTAGGGAACGCACAACGGTTCTGTGATTTAGCTTTGGAAGTTTACTTGGCTGAGAAAATAAAACGCATTCCCCCGGTTTGTTTTACAAACAAGGCTTAAAACCTAGCCTAAGACTAAAATGCATGTTTGAGCTGTTTTAACAGAAAGCAACTTACACTGAAATATGTCAGTGCCATTGTTTTGTCTCAATATGCACACCAGTAATGTTTTTTCTAAGGCACGTTTGTAAAGTTACTTAAATGTCCTAATTGAACTAAGGCCTAATCCTGGCTTTAATCTAAGCCCTGTCTGTGAAACCAGGCCATTTTGTGACATCAATTAATACAAATCAGATAAAACAAAAAGCTTGACTGCTGCATTTTTATATTGTCTTGCTTACGCTTGCTCATTTAAATTGGAAGAGAATGGTGACTTTCATCAAGAGAATTTTTTTTTATTTTTTTATTATTAAAGCGGATACAAACATGTCAAAATCCTATGCAAAGGGCTTTGCATTCCAATTGTTCTAAAAGGTAAAAAGTAAGGTTTGGCGAGAAACCAAAAAAGTAATTATTGTCAAGTGAAAATATTGGCATTGCAATCCTGTGTACATCTATGCGAGTACACAGCAGTTTGCGCAGAGCAAAAGCATTATTTTGAGATCAATAATAAATTAATAAAACGTCCTACAGTACAAGCCTCAGAAGAGTATGCATGCATTATCTCTGTTGTGCTCTGGTTGTCAGACAGTCATAATGACAGGTCTTACTTGAACGTTAGGACAAATAAGGTAGGCCTATAATATATACCAAATCAATTTTTGCATTAGTATTTAAAAAGGTTGAGTTTGCAACATTTTTGGCTATTTTTTTTTAGAAATTTCTGGGCGAACAAGGTATGTAGTCGCCATACCCAATTGTCAAAACGACTAGGTTTGCGTCAAGCCATTCGTTAGTCTGGTTGTTTGAGGAGAAAGATAAAATGTAGTTGCAATAAACACTTTAAGAATTCATACAACTGTAGCAGTGGATGACTTATTCTGTTGCACGTAACTGAGGAACAACTGATGACGACACGGTTTGATCTTCGACATAGAGGTTGAATATTCAAGCTGTTTATTAATTTTCTACAACTGAATGTTAAAAATAAAAGTATATTATATATATATATATATATATATATATATATAAATTGTAATTATAATACTTTTATTTTTAACATTTTTATAAATATTTTTTTTTTAAACATTTTTATAAATAAATATAAAAATCAAAAAAGGACTGAACGAATGATACAAGGATTGTCTTTGCCAATTAATTCAACTTTTTAACTTTCCCCGCCCAACACGGAACGGTTATACGCTAGGGGGCGCTATGACACTGTTGAAAGGGTACTGAATCTCCTGACCAAAACCCCATGCGAAAAAGTTGCAGAAACAAGCAATATCACATGTAATCATATACATGTAAAATAACGCAATAATCAACATTAAACAGCATAATTCAAAACTGCCAAATGTTACTGAATGAAAATATCGACCCAGGATGAGCTAAAGGACTGTGCAAGCATTAGGGGAGTTGATGGACTCCATCCATGTTTTGATCCCTGTTCTGAATCAGATTCAGAAAACATGATTTTCATAGCTTTTTGTCCAAAATGCATGAAGCTAGAATTAAACAGGGTTTTTGTTTAAAAGCAGCAGTCTGTTCTTTTTTTACAACAAAATATTCTGGGGGCCAAGAAATTGTGAAAAAGATCAAAAACTCTGACAACTTTTCAAAAATGATGGCTGGCAAAGAGTTAAAAAGCATGACTAAACAAAACACGAATTAAATGTTTTAGAATATTCAGTAGCTGCTACAGCAAGCTGACAACTTCTAACTGCATTTTAACAGCAGTTGTAGTTTGATGGCCAAAACCAGTTTAGCTCAGGAAGTCCCACCTCTTTCCAGGGTCACATTTTTTCCAGACACAGAAATCATTCTGAGGGCTTGGAAGCTGTAGGGGCAGGTGCCTACACAGGGAGAAACTGTTGTTAGGGCCCATTAGCGTCATTGGCAAAAAACAAAACTACTCACCTCATTTTTAGGGGACTGTTTTGGGGACGTTTCAGAAGAGGATTTGACATTAGCAGACTTAGAGGTCCGAGCTGGGGACTCAGGTTTTTCAGGTTCGTCTCCATCCTAAACAATGACAAGCCAGATATTTATACAACCTAGTTGAAGAATACAGTTGTGGGACAGGGACAGGGCTATTCGATTAAGATCAATTTTTTTTAAAAGTCAAAATATTTCTCAAATTGATTAGCTGATTGTTTGCTTCTCCAGCAGTGTCCAGAGAAAATGGCGCCATTCCAGAATTGTAGCAGGTAACGTTAAACAGTCAGGAAGTGAGGACAAAGCTAATATTGTCAAGTTCAACTACTTCACTTGTGCGTTTTTATGGAAATCACTTACTTTAGAAGTACCAGATTCAGATTTCCTCTGTCTGCGCCGACTGAACGGTCTGCGAGGTTTCTGGGACTGCCCTTCTGTCTGTTCCCCGTTGGTCTGGCCCTCTTTAGGGGGCGACTCTTGCCCTTCTGCAGGGGCTACTGTCTGTTGAACCTCTCCAGGGGGTGGCAGGGGATGGAATGGCCTGGGCATCACATAAGAGACTTTCAGATTTGAAAAATACAATAAATGAGCACAGGCTATCTTGCATGTTTAAGGCAATGAAATTGTAGACCTCTGAAGGCATCATGCAAATTAATAGTCAAGTCACCTTTATTTATATAGAATTTTACACAATACAGATCATTTCAAAGTGGCTTCACAGTACGAACAGAATAATCAAATTATGCAAACTATAATTATGAGATATTCTGCTGCAAGTCAGTTCAGTAGGTAAAGTTAATCAGTGGGAGTCAACGAAAGGAGTTCAATTCATAAGAAGCAGCTCTACAGAAGACAATGTTGTTATTCTGCTGGAATCAGTTCAGTGTTGATTCAATTCAGTTACCAAAAAGCAAGGATTTACCAGAACACATTCACATTTGAAAAATGGGGATTAGCGCTGGTGAAATTATAAATTAATTATATTTAAGACTATATATTCCTTAAGACATTTTCCAGCCTTAAACACACTTTTCAAAATGTAAGGCATCTTAATATTTGACTCAACCCCCTCCATTTTTCTTTTCAAATAAACACCAGTATGGGAATTTGACAAGACAACACGGTCCAGTCTCAAATCAGGGCGTCTGATTATAAAACATCTCACAAATGCTCTTAAGAATTTAGTCTTAAGCTTTGACGTTAGATTAATATAGAGACTCTTAGATTTGACTAAGATATCGAAGAGTAAGAGACTTTGCTGAAAGTAGCTTTTAGCTACTTTATAAAAGTCTAAGACTGATTCTCAAGTGCTGACTGAGGCGGAACCTGAGTGTTGTGAATTAAGGACTACAATGTCAGCCCAAAATGGCCACCCTCAACCTCTGAATCAGCCAATAGTGAGGCTGCAAGGGTGAAGTCGCAGCAGCATTACACCAATCATTTAATGTAATTAAATGAAAATCATTTAATTACACTGAAATGTTAATATTTAAATTTAAATTTTACTTTGCATTGTACAAAAATAAATAAATAATTCACCAAAAATTAGTATTGATGCCGTGGAATCCTTTTCTATTGATACACGTCTAATTTACAGTTGGAGCAATGATGCAAACATGAGTTCCATCAATGACTCCAACAATTCCAGGGAAGCTTGCAATGCTCAAAAGTGGCTTGCTTTTGCTGCATGCAGTGCTTAATTTGTAAAGTGGGAGGTCCCGGAGCGCAGAGGGGGGTGTATCCGGCGACTCAAAACGCAGGTTGGAGGTAACGGGAAAAAAAAAAATGCATTAAGTTTTGCTTTGTAGAAAGCCTTTCTTTGAAACAATTTTTTTTTTTTTGTATAAATTGTATATTAATTTTAGTAAATGTTGCATCAACTAATTGCTTGTATTTAATAAATAAAAAGCAAATATAACAGACAATATAACCGTGACATGGAGGCACCGGTGCGCTGCGTTCACTTGCATTGCGCGTGAACTGCAGCGCATCTAATCATAAATAAATTAAACTCAGCATAGGCCTATACATACATTAGCCATTAAATACATTTGTTGCATTGGATGGATCAGTATTCTTTCTACAACAGACCAGGGCTTTCTCGCGGCTCGCATCAGCAGAGCATTGCATCGTCAATAGACCGCAAAAAGAGTTCCGCGTGTAGCCTATTCAAGGCAATTTTTATTTTAATTTCGGAACATGCACTGCACGGGTGCTAAATGTAAAAAAATTTAATAAATATACTGCATCAATTGTTTTCACAAGCAGTTATCTTTCGGACTATTAAATTAACCACAATTAATTTGAATAGTGACATATGAGGTGCCGGATTCAATAAAAAAGGTTCCGGATCCAACATCGGAGGTGCCGGAACATGTTCCGGCTCAAATTAAGCCCTGGCTGCATGGTTTGAAGATCAGTTGGAAAGTCAATGAACTATCATACAAAAGTGATGTCTGGCCTAGGAAAATTGATGACATCACCATATATCCAAATATTAAATATTATACCGTTGATGCATTTTTCCTGTGAGCTTTTTTGTTTTTCTAAAACCTGTTGCTATAGTTTGTTGTATATACAAGTGGGGATATGAACCTTCGAAATCGAGGTCTGAACCTGCGAGGTGGCGGCCTCTGCTGGGCACCATCTACTTCCTCGTTCTTCTCTCCTGCTTCTCCCTAGAGCGGAGAAAAAAAAAACTGCAAAACTCACTGACTAGCTGTGTGCAGTAATAAAACAAAATTATCAAAAGTTTAAAGGATTAATGTTGAATATTGAAAGTTCACATTGAACACAAATCCTATGAAATGTCACCAGGGCCTACAATATTCACTAGCAAGGTTTCAAATATACTATTAAATCTAAGGGATGGCAGACCTTTAGATTAAAAACAGCATCCAAATGACCTCACCTCGCCTTGTGGCGGAACAGGTCTCCTGCGTGGACGCTGGCGGCGAGGACGTGGCCGAGGGGCTCCCTTCTCCTCACTGCTCTCTCCCTCAGTTGTGGGACCAGCTGGAGCACCCTCAGCATTCTCCTCTCCTTCAGCAGGACGTGCATTACGGGGGTAAAAGCGCCTACGAAATCTGCGTTTATTGGGGGCGTATCGGCTGCCTTTGACAGGTATACCCCCTGGACCGGTCACATTCGCTGCCTCTGAGCCCTAAAGCAAATGCTTAGTTTTAGAGTGAAAATTAAGCTATATAACTCAATATTAAACAATATTCCTCAACACTATTTGGATTCATCCAGAACCACTTACTTTAGCTGCTTCGACAACGTCAAACTCCACAACCTCGCCGTCCCCCACACTTCTGAGGAACTTTCTTGGGTTATTCTTTTTTATTGCAGTCTGCCCAAAGGAAAAAGGCACATCCTTAGGAAAAACGCATATCCTTAGCCTAAAATTTTCCATCATTGATGGGTGGGTTAAGTTGCAAGTCAAACCATTTAAAAACTTATGTTGATATATTAGGAGAATGACATGTTTATAATATGCTGCATTTAACATCTTAACAAAAAACAAACTAGTGGCATTACTCCACCAGAAAATGATTTAAAGTAGTTTATATTAAAGGTTGCAATGCATGTATAAAGTAAACATTACCTGATGAACAAATACATCATCTTTAGTATCATTTCTGTGGAACAAAAAGGGAATTCAATTAAATTTGAAACCGACTATACTTAACCAATATTTTTTTCTGAGAAAATCATTTGATATTGTGAAGGCAAAAAACCCTGATAATTAAAATGCTTGCTTAGCGATATTATACATTATATACCAGCATTATGAACCTACCTATTGATAAAGCCATATCCATTGCGCACATTGAACCACTTCACAGTCCCTTGCACACCTGTTGCTGTAACAGATCATACAATAATGCATCACCATCCAATCACAAGATATTTTGAGTTGTTGCTGTGCTCAGACAAGATTCGTAGCTATTATGCTCAAGCAAAGCCCGGTATGCAGGCTCATTTGAACACTGGGCCACGTGTGTGAATTATTAACTACAAACTTTGAAACCTTTCAACCCCTTAGGTCGTTCAGACGCTCGTCAGACAAAGGGAGACGCAAATACGTGTTTTTGGCCCGATAAGATGAGGTTCTCATTGGATCCATGCGATTCAAGGCCAAACATTGCAAATTATGGTTAATAATGTAAATATTTTACTTAATGACATGCAACACACCTGCAGTTAAATCCCTCCCACATAAAGCACATGGTGACAGCCGCGGAGAAATGTAGGTCATCGACGCACTTTCACTGTGTACATAGCCAAATGCTGGCCTGCTTCAAATATGAAGAACTTCAGATCATACCGGACTACTTTAAATTGATCTTTTGCTGTAGTTACAGAAACAGAATATAAAATCCCAAAACAAGACACGATCATATCGCCCAGTGAAGAGTAACGTTAACTCGAGAATAAATGGTAAAACAAGTTCCAAAGAAGAAGGTAACCATGTGGTAAAAAGCATTTATATTATCGACATCGTTATCGATAGCATTTATGCAAAGTCGCAATTGTGAATTAAACTATATAGCATAAATAAATTCAGAAAAACGATACTGTCGAAAGCAAAACAAGATAAGCAGCTGATTAATACAAAACAGCTAATTTGTCAGAACTCTAAAGCCAGTCAGTTGCGTCTCATTCAATAAACACGACGTGTTCATTACTATGATTTGTAATGTGTCTTAAATAAATGTATAAGACACTGAATCCCTACCGATGACTTTTCTCTCGGGCTGAGGTTGCTCAGACGCCTCTGTGTCCGCTCATCTCTTCTCTCTGGATTTAACCCCCTCCCTCCGACTCGCCAAACTTTTACTTAAGCGGCCACCTCAAACTTTTTATCCCGATTCCCTGTCATGAAGCCTGGATTTAATTGGTGTTCGAGCGACCAATCCGCGAGTACTATCTTCATTCTCGCGTGATTAATTGGAAGTCAGTGCGTATGTCTCGCGCGAAAACCAAATTGTTTTTTCACACTTTCATTACGACTTTTTACAGAATTACATGCTAATGTTTTCTATATTATTATTA